>JACXGM010017649.1:0-12498 GCA_016801145.1 Umbra pygmaea | reverse complement strand
GGCAGATCAGGTCATAGGTGAGGCTGAGGACTGCTGGGCAGCAGATGACCAGGCAGGATGAGGACCGGCGGGAAGAGACTTGGCAGGGGAAGGCCAGGCAGCAAGTGAAGGTAGAGGCGGAGATCCTGTGGGCTAGGCAGAGAAGGAGACAGGACCGACAGTAGCAGATACGAGGGATCGGGGCAGGCACTGGAACCAAGGCAGGTACAGGACCTAGGAAAGACACAGGGACAGGCACCGGGGCTGGCGCATGGACTGGGATCGGCACTTGGACTGAGGCTGGCACAGATATCGGGGCTGAGACAGGAACAGAGGTAGGCACAGGCACTGGGGCTGACACAGAAACTGAAGCAGGCACAGGGAGCGATCAAGCAGAGGACCTGGGACAGGCAAAGGAACTGGGGAAGACACAAGGCCCGGGACCAGCTCAGGGACTGAGGCAGGCACAGGGACTGGGATAGGAACAGTGACCAGAGTAGAGGCAGGAGGCCACACTGGTAGTGTAGCTGCCGTTGGTAGCGCTGGTGTTGTAGCAGTAGCTGGTGATACTGTGGACTATGGCAGCGGCTGGGCTATCGTGGACTCAGCGGGTAGCTGGTATGCTGAAGCTTCCGTTAGTGTAGCTGCTAATGGCTCAGCGGTGACCTCTAGCGGTTGAGCTGAGTCCTTTTGTGGTCGAATGGCGACCTCTTGGGGTCGAAGGGCGACCTCTTGGGGTCGAAGGGCGATCACTTGCGGTCGAAGGGCGACCTATCGTAGTCATGTGGTGGCAGCCATCTTGAGCTGCAGGGACTTAGAAGGGTTCAGTTTGGAAGTAGTCATCATGGGAAACAACATGGAAGCTGGCTTCTTGGGGGCCGGCAAGAAGGTTGGTTGCATGGAAGCAGACTCAGGCAGTAGCAGGGCTGCTGTAGACTCTGGCAGTATTTGGGCTGTTGTAGACACTGGCTGTTGCTGGGCTGCTGTAGGCACTGGTTGTAGCTGGGCTGCTGTAAACACTGGCTGTAGCTGTGCTGCAGTGGGCACTGGCTCTAGCAGGGCTGCAGTGGACACTGGCTGTGTGTCAACCTCTGGGGGCTGTGTGTCGACCTATGTGAACTGCATGGATGCAGGTTTTTCTGGGGCTTGAAAGGAAGCAGACTTCTTGGGGTTAGCCGTTATGACAGGTGGATTTGGGGCAAAAAACCTAAAGTGCCTGATTCTAGGGATAGGATCTTCAGTGTGTGAGAACAAGGGTCTGTGGAGTACAAACCAATGATTGAGGGGCCCTGATAGGAGACTGAACCCCTAAAGAAGTGACCACTGGAGACTGTCCGAGGTGTTTGGCAGAAGAGGAGGTCCTGAGTGCACCTGAGTACAAGTCATTCATCAAGTATATATTCACTCGTGGGGCTCTGTGTGCAGATCAGTCACAAATTACGGTTGTATCATTGGCGAATGTATAATTTCTCCCATCTATGAATTGACTGAGAGCTTCCATGTTGAACGAGCAGTGTGATAAGAATGAGATGGCTTGGTGGGACATGCCTTGAAGAAGCATGGTAGAACATCTGTGTAATCCCTTTTAGAATAGGCCGGACAAACTTAAAGGACTGTTTTATGTTTTATTTTTTTCTCTCCCCATCCAAAAAAATATAGATGTCATTCTTTTGGCAATTTGTGGCATTTACGTGCTGTCCATCCTGCCTTGAGGATTTCTCAAGTTGATGTGCAGGAGACCAAACCACATCAGATCACGAGCTTACATTTTGTGAAGTTTGATTTAACAGTAAAATACATGCTCACACCTGCAGAGATGTATTCTCATATGCTGTCATGGCTGAAGCCAGCACATATTCCATATATTTACTTAGCAAGAAAAAGAATGTGATCCCTCTGAAATTACTTGGATTTCAGGAATGACTGGTCATAACATTTAATTTTAACTTAATCTGAGACCCAACAATAGACAAACGTTGTCTGCTTAAACTAATAACACAAACAATTATGTTTTCATGTCCTTATTCAACAGTGTGTAAACAGTCACAGTGTAAAAAGTATTTGAAGCCTTGGATAACTGGTTGACTCTCATTTGGCAGCAAATAACCTCAGTCTAACATTTCCTGTAGTTGCCGATCAGACCTGTTCAAAGTTCAGGAGGAATTTTGGACCATTCTGCTTTACCAAACTTTTCTTTTTCAGCAATAATCTTGGTCATACTTATAACGGCATACTGACTGGACCATTCCAGAAGGCATTTTGTTCTGTTGAAGCCAATCTGTTCATTCATTTTTTTCTGCGCATTGGGTCGTTGTCCTGTTGCATCACCCAACATATACAGTGCCTTGCGAAAGTATTCGGCCCCCTTGAACTTTTCGACCTTTTGCCACATTTCAGGCTTCAAACATAAAGATATGAAACTGTAATTTTTGTGAAGAATCAACAACAAGTGGGACACAATCATGAAGTGGAATGAAATTTATTTGTCAGTTTTTTATTTGTTAAAAAGGTTGAAATATCCAATAAATTTCGTTCCACTTCATGATTGTGTCCCACTTGTTGTTGATTCTTCACAAAAAAATACAGTTTCATATCTTTATGTTTGAAGCATGAAATGTGGCAAAAGGTCGAAATGTTCAAGGGGGCCGAATACTTTCGCAAGGCACTGTACATCAGGAAGCGGCCAAAACACGCGAGAGGCATCGGGTGCTCCGAACATCAATTTCCTCTCATTGAAAAATGTCATAGTACATGCATACCGGTATATTAACTATATTTTCACCTTTAAAATGCTGTAACATAACAAAATATTAAAACATGTGAAGGGGTACGAATACTTTTCGAATGCCCTTTATCTGCAGGAATGCAAATTTAGCTCCTGCGCCTTCCCCAACTTTCATGCTCTTTGTCCCCTCTGCTATAAGTCTCTTTAACAACTCCTGAAGAATGCATGTCAATATAGTTGTGCTGGTTTTTATTCCATTTGTACAATTATTTTAAGGATATTTATTTATTCATATGGCTTTAGTGTGGTTTGAGTGTGGAAATGTGGTTGCTTCCTTGAGCTGTTGGACATCTGAATTTCCTTATGGGGATGTATAAAGTATTCTTTCTTTTTAGCTATCTATCCATCCATCCATTCTTTTCCATCTCTCCTTGCAATCACTCTCAATCTCTTACTTTCTTAATCCATCCCACTCTCTCCCTCATCTCTATTTTCCCAAACCTTCTCAGGTGTCAGCTGACCAGCCCAGCATGTCTGACTAGCCCAGTGAAGACAGCTACATAATATACTAGGAGGAACCCATCAACGTGTCCCAGTACTTTTTCAGTGACATCTTCACTGAGGTTGAGGAGAGTGAGGGATGAGGGCAGAAAAAGGATTAACACCATGGCTTCTTTTGTCTCATTGAACCATGCCGAAATAACAACATGTTAAGACGTACTTGAAGTTCATTAGATGTAGAACTGAAATCTGTGCATTTGTGGTTACACAAGCAGCGTTTCATGCTTGCAGTGACAATTTGGCCACTAAATGGCAAAATAAACTCACATTTTAAATTTGTTACATTTTTGTCATAACATTTGTCCATATGTAGGTGTTGCCCTGTTTTTTTTGTTCACCATTATATTCTAATATTGTATTTACAGTAGATATATTTGGTTTACATTTTTCAAACCACCAAAGATAGACAACAGTGTTAAGTCACTTTTACACCATTCTCACAGTTTGGCAGTTTGCTCAGGGACTTTTAAAGTTAGATGTGTGTTCCTATTTAAAGGTGCGTCATATGTCACTTGATAGTTCCATTGAAATTGCTTGGCTCCTTCAAAAACAGTTTTTAAACAAAGTGTGTGAGACATATAACTATCAATCACAATCCCAGACAAAATGATATATTGAAGTGGGTGTTTTCCGAGAGCATTTTTAGTTGTTTATGTTTTGGGATTGGTGCGTTAACATGACAGACCGGTGCAGTTTTTCTCTATTTTATTCTCCCTGAAAACACAGACTCTAAAGGAACATCTTTCAGTTATTCTATGTACAGTGACAAACTAAAAAACATGTGCAAGTCATGGATCCATTTTCAGTTCTGAATAATTGATTTCCCTCTGCCACTCTGTTTAAACTGACAACTCTTGTAACGCTGATGTAAAATATGTGGATAAGGTTTTTGTATGTTATCGTCTACTTAATAATCAATATCTTACTGAAACACATTTTAGAAAATAAGCAGGGCCATGCCTAGTAAAAAAATGCTAAAATTGTTAAAGGAAAACTATGGCTCATTTATCTTGATTCAGTAATTGTTGGACTGTCTTGCACGCATCTCAGAAATTATGCATCATAGGGTTATACTGTTCTTTCACCACTAACACGATGGATAGAATTTTGTGAAATTATGCTTGTGAAACACAAATGTTCTGCCACCTTGAAAACATACATTTGGGAACCCTAATCGCTTGAAGTAAATGACATGCATTTTATAAGATAAATTTACACTGTGGGGTTTCAAGCTTTCATTTTATATACTAAACAAACATATAGACACAAAATGTAGAATGATAGACGCTTTACCTTGCTTGTGTGTGTGTGTGTGTGTGTCTGTGTGTCTGTGTGTGTGGGGGGAAGTGGGGGGGGTTGAACCCCAATCATGGGCCCTAAACAACTAGGCCACCTTGCCACCCCTTGATAGTGATTGCCTGATCATGTCAGGTGCAGACTTGTGGTACCTAGTGTCTCTGGGCATGATAATCTCTCATAGAGGTGGTGGTGCATGCAGCCAGGGAGTTATTGGTCATCTCTGATGTCACAGGGGCCATGTTGCACGACAGGATGTGTCGTCTTTGTATAGATGGGGTAGAGAAACATCCTGGTTAGTATGGTTTTAGTGATCCTTTAATGGAATGTCAGTAGTATGTTGACGATTGGGCAAGAGTTTAAAGTTTCTTTATGACCTTGGGGGGGGGGTGCCTGATGTGGTGTGCATACAGGAATCATGGCTTGTCCTGGAGTTGGATTTTATGGTCCCTGGTTTTATAGCGGTGAGGTGTGATAGGGTTGGTGGAGTGGATGTGAGGTGTGTCACGTTTGTTAAGCAAGGGGTGTCTTATCAGCAAGTTGGTGTACAAGGATCTGAATGTGTGGGGGTTGTTGTTGGTGTGAGAGGGGGTAACGTGTGTGTAATTCATTATTATAACCCATGTAAACCGCTGGTGTTAGAAGAGCTGGTAGGTATAGAGAGATGGTGTGTGGGTGGAAAGGTGGTGTGGTGATTTTAATGCGCATAATGAGTTGTGTGGGAGTGTACGGATAACTTCTAATGGCAAGATTGTGGAAGAACTTATGGAGAATAAAGGGTTGGTGTGTATGAATGATGGGAGGGGGACCCGGATTGACGTAGTTACGGGGGGTGAGTCATGTTTGGATTTGACGTTAGTGTCTGCATCGCTAGCAGAAAGGTGTGTGAAGAGTCTACAGTGGGACGCGATCATTATCCAATAGTGTGCAGAGTTGAGGGTGGTGTGGTTAGGCAGGACAGCGGGTGTGGGGGGTGGTGGAAGAAGTATCAGTTTCTATGTGAGGGGGTGGGAAAGGACCTAAGGGTGGGGGGCAACAGCAGGTGGTCCCATGGTGGACGGATGGTTTTTCTAGAGGGGTGAAGGAGAGAGATGAGGCGTTGAAGGTTTTGAAAAGGGGATTGACATTGAGTGACTTGGAGGATTATCAGAGGAAGCGGGCGGTGGCTAGGCGAATGTTTAAGAGGGCAAATAGGGAAGCATTGGGGGGACTTTTGCGCAACCATTGGGAGTGGTAAAAATCGTGGTAAGGTGTGGAGGATGTTCAGGAAGATGGGAGGTAAGGGAGTGGTGGTGGGATAGTGGCAAGGGCGTTAATGCACTATATCAAGGCTACGAGTGTGGGTAAGAGGATAAAGGGGTGGGTGGCAATAATCAACCTCACATTCCGATACAGTAGGCGGACGTGTATGCTCCATTACAGTTGGTTGCAATCCGCCAGTAAGAAGAAGAAGAAGAAGAAGAAGAAGACACTATTGTGAGTGGTCCCATGACCACTGTGAGATTTTGATAAAGGTTCCTTTGACAAAGATTGACACATTGACAAAGATGGCAAAACACAATATGCTCTACAGTTCTGTTTTCTACCAGTGGTATTAGAAAAACATTGATAGTAACAAAATGCCCCAAAATTTTTCTTGCCTCAAACTGGAAGAGTTAACTCACAGCCCCAATAATATTTTCCTCTCAAAGACAGTGTTTCAAGGACACCCAATCAGTTTTTACAACTAATAAATGTTGCTTTGTGTTGTATATGCATATGACTTCAACCCCCATAGACCTGAATGACTCTGTGTGTGTGTTTGTGTGTGTGTTTGTGTGTGTGTTGTTGTGTGTGTTGTTGTGTGTGTCTGTGTTCTAGCATAAGTGTGTATGTGTTTTGTGGTGGTATTGAGTGTGTTTGTGTTTTTTGCATAAGTGTCTGTGTGTGTTTTGGTGTTTACATCTGGGTACAGAGTTGCATGTAGCTGGTTGTGTGCCTTGTCAAAAACTCTAAGAAGCATACTCATTTATGACACAGATATAGTAATTTATAGCATTAAAGTACATCATGTGATAAATGTTGTTAGGACTATGCATGCTAATGTCCAAGCTTAAAACTTAAATTCTGGTAATTTGCTCTAACAATAGTGCATTCAATTCATAAAACAATTTCTCTACACACAAGATCTGAGTGGGTGTCACTCCATCTGTGTCAATGCGATAGAACTGTGTCAGTTTGGATCACAAACTAGAGTAATACAGGAATCCTATGAACTGTCAAGCCATTGGTTTCTCCCAATGTTCAGAAAAACAAATATTGGTTTAAAATATTGTTTACAATCAGTAGGAATATAGAAATGAACAGCTTTCTCACCCGATTTTAATGTTGTTTCTGTCATTTCACAAGTTTGTGTTTCATTTCCCAAGACATCTAAATGTGGTGATTCACAAGGATGTTATGGCTCTGTGCTCCAACCGGCTTTTAACACATTGCAAATAGGTTTACGATTAGACAATAGTAGATGTTGTAAACTTCTGGTCCAGACCTAGAGCAGAGCTGTCTGCGTTTTCAAAGGTAATTTTTCTGTGCAAAGGGTGAGAAATGAAAAATGCTCTATTTTAACAGTATAGTTGTTTCAACAGGTACAGTGCCTTGCAAAAGTATTTGGCCCCCTTGAACATATCGACCTTTTGCCACATTTCAGGCTTCAAACATAAAGATATAAAACTGTAATTTTTTGTGAAGAAGCAACAACAAGTGGGACACAATCATGTAGTGGAACAGAATTTATTGGATATTTCAACCTAAAAAAAATAAACGGACAAATTGGGCGGGCAAAATTATTCAGCCCCTTTACTTTCAGTGCAGCAAACTCTCTCCAGAAGTTCAGTGAGGATCTCTGAATGATCCAATGTTAACCTAAATGACTAATGATGATAAATAGAATCCACTTGTGTGTAATCAAGTCTCCGTATAAATGCACCTGCTCTGTGATAGTCTCAGAGGGCCGTTGAAAGCACAGAGAGCATCATGAAGACCAAGGAACACACCAGGCAGGTCCGAGATACTGTTGAGGAGAAGTTTAAAGCCGGATTTGGATACAGAAAGATTTCTCAAGCTTTAAACATCCCAAGGAGTACTGTGCAAGCGATAATATTGAAATTGAAGGAGTTCAGACCACTGCAAATCTACCAAGACCCGGCCGTCCCTCTAAACTTTCAGCTCATACAAGGAGAAGACTGATCAGAGATGCAGCCAACAGGCCCATGATCACTCTGGATGAACCGCAGAGATCTACAGCTGAGGTGGGCAAGTATGTCCATAGGACAACAATCAGTCGTATACTGCACAAATCTGGCCTTTATGGAAGAGTGGCATAAAGAAAGCCATTTCTGAAAGATATCCATAAAAGTGTTGTTTAAAGTTTGCCACAAGCCACCTGGGAGACACACCAAACATGTGGAAGAAGGTGCTCTGGTCAGATGAAACCAAAATGGAACTTTTTGGCAACAATGCAAAACGTTATGTTTGGTGTAAAAGCAACACAGCTCATCACCCTGAACGCACCATCCCCACTGTCAAACATGGTGGTGGCAGCATCATGGTTTGGGCCTGCTTCTCTTCAGCAGGGACAGGGAAGATGGCTAAAATTGATGGGAAGATGGATGGAGCCAAATACAGGACCATTCTGGAAGAAAACCTGATTGAGTCTGCAAAAGACCTGAGACTGGGACAGAGATTTGTCTTCCAACAAGACAATGATCCAAAACATAAAGCAAAATCTACAATGGAATGGATCACAAATAAACATATCCAGGTGTTGGAATGGCTGCGTTCCGACTCCGTCCCAGCTCCGGTGATCCGCAGCCCTCCGGAGCAGATACACAGAGCTTCTAACCCGGGATGCCGGAGAGCTCCGCAGCTATTTAGAACAGTATATATGCTGTTATATCACGCAATCATATGTAAACTCGCGAGGGTCCTCATGTCAGTCACTGTCAGCCGTTCCGCAACAAATACGGACCTGGTGGGTATTGAATGACAGCGGAGCACGGAGCCGACACGCAGCGGAGCCGATCCGCACCCGTTTCGCAGTTGGTGGAAATTCCATCTTAAGCTGAATTCACACCAGACACGGCAAAAAAATCCCTGTACGGCATCGTAATGCAGACACACGTGTACACTGCAATCAACATCATAATCAATCTTCCGCATCTACGAGATGGTAGGCAACATTGCATACAACTGTCCATTTTTGCTCTGCAAGAACATTTATATGGTCTGTTTTCTTAAACTGGCCATTTTCGGTGGTTATTTCATGTTGCCTTATAGATCATTTGCACCATAGGTTTTGAAATGGTTGTATGGATTGGTATTTACTCAAGGAAAAGTAATCTTAACACTGGAAAATATGAGTTGTTGATAAAAAAATCTAACACATACTTCCATGTTACCAAAACGTAACAATAGTTGTACATTTTTCAGTTTGACACTAACAACAGACTTTTTAAGTGAAAAAGTATATTTTTTGGCTACATTTAGGGAAATTGATCATTTAAAAGGCATTCAAATCAAAACATGTATACAGAGCAGACCCATTCATGGTTTGGACTGCTCATTCAAATCTTGAGTACGTCCAGACCAGCCGCAGTCAGTGGATCTTAATTGGGGAGGACGGGCTCGTATTACGCTCGGAACCGGAGTGAATGGAATGGTGCGCAACGAACAAAACCAACTGTTTTTTTGTTTTGCACACATTCCATTCACTCCGGTTCTGAGCGTAATACGAGCCCGTCCTCCCCAATTAAGATCCACCGACCGTGGCTGGTCCAGACTGCCAAATGGCTTAACCCACGTCAAGCCAGGTGGGCATTGTTTTTTGGCAGGTTTCTGTTCAACATTACCTACAGACCTGGCTCAATGAATGGGAAACCCGATGCACTTTCCCGAGTGTATTCCAAGGAGGTGAGCGAGCGCCATCCTACCGGCCCAATGTGTTGTTGGTGCCATCTTGTGGAGGGTTGAAGAGGAGGTCCGCTCAGCACTCAAGAGGGGAACCCGGTCCGCGGAATGTACCTCCTAACCTTCTTTTTGTGCATAACACCGTTAGACCCTCTGTACTGAAATGGGCTCACTCATCTCACCTGATCTGCCATCCTGGTATCTCTCATACCATGGCCTTCATTAATAGGAGGTTTTGGTGGCCCATTATTAAGGAGGATGTCAAGTCTGTTTCGGCCTGTCCTGTCTGTGCCCTTAACAAAGGTTCCAATCAGCCCAGCTCTGGTGAGATCCATCCATTGTCCATCCCGTGCCATCCCTGGTCTCATCTTTCCCTGGACTTCGTCACGGGATTGCCACCATCTGATGGGTACACAGTCATCCTCACAGTTGTTGACCGGTTTTCCAAGTTTGCAGATTACCTGCCTCTGCCAAAACAGCTCTCCCACGGAGATGGCTGACCTGCTGGTAAAAGAGGTCTTCCACGATGTCGTGTCCGATCGTGGTCCACAGCATACTTTAGGGGTGGAAGGACTTCTGCCACGCCATTGGAGCCATGGTCAGTCTCTCCTCCGGGTACCACCCACTGTCTAACGGCCAGGCAGAGAGGGCGAACCAGAAGATGGAAACCACCCTCCACTGCTTGGCCTCTGTTGACCCCATCAACTGGTCCTCACAGCTTCCCTGGGTGGCATACGCCCACAACACCCTGCCCACGGCAGCTACTGGTATGTCACCTTTTGAGTGTTTGTATGGGTACCAGCTTCCCTTGTTCCCAGTTTATGAGAAGGACCTGGCTGAACCTGTTTCCATTTTCCTTGTGTTTCTATCCTCTGATCCTGGTTCCCTTGTGTGTGCATTTGGTCTGTCTCTACATTCAAATTCAAAAAGCTTTATTGTCTATCCCCACAGGGGTAGAAAATTGGGTTTAGACAGGGACTCAACAAACAATACAAATACAGAGACAACCCCTCCCCCTCCCCTATTTCCTATTTAAAATATCAATGGCAGTTGGAATAAAGGTCTTCTTATACTTAGCCCTTTTCACCAAAGGTATTTTATATTGTCTACCAGATGGAAGTACATCAAATTAACTATGCAGGGATGGGAACAGTCTGACACAATAACGGAGGCTTTCCTTTTTACTGCCACAGTTTAAAATCAGACAGAGTTACTTGTTTCTCACCAATAATTTTACCAGCCATATTTATAATCCTTAAAAGTCTATTTTTGCATTTTACCAAAAAAGAGTTGTACCAGGATACAATGTTAAAAGTAAGCTCAGATTCAATGAGTGATTTATACATCTCTATCAGAATGTCCTTTCCAATATTAAAACTCCTCACTTTCCTCAATAAGCCTAGACGTTGATAAGCGTTCTTAAAAACACGTTCTGAATGCTTATTGAATTTAAACTGGGAGTCAATCTCTGTACCCAGGTATTTAAAAGACCCCACCTGCTCAACATCCTCTCCATTGAGTATAAAAGAGGATATATATACATGCATTATTATCCCAACAACACATTTCCTTGGTTTTGTCAATATTAGGCTGCAAAGATCTCTCCTCCATCCAGGCTGTGAGAGAATGAACAAAATCTAATTAAATGTCTAGTGATTGGGTATCGTTCACACATCCCACCAGTGCCATGTCATCTGCATATTCTTTAAGCATCAAATTATCATTATTACAAGTTTTCTCATTTGTATAGATAGAAAAAAGATTTGGGGATAAAACATATCCCTGTGGAAGACCAGATTTTAAAACCACATTCTCTGACCTTTTGCCATTTACCATCACATATTGTGGATGGTCCTGTAAAAAATTATTAATCCATAACATCAAGGTTTGATGCACCTGTAGCTCCTCCAGACGCCTCAGAAGTGTGTTTATATTCACAGTATTAAAGGCAGAAGAAAAGTCCATAAATAAAATCCTAACGTATGTGTTTGCCAGGTCCAAATGCTTTACAGCCTTGTCCAGCAAAGTGAGAGTAGCATCTTCAACTCTGCGCCCCCTTTTATAAGCAAATTGGTACGGGTAAAGTTTACCAGACATTGCCTGGGAGAGTTGCTGACAAACTTCTCTTTCCATACACTTGTAGAGCACTGATGTTAAAGCCATTGTTCTATAGTCCTTAAGGGCCTTAGCATTTTTTGGTAATGGGATGATGGTGCTTTCCTTCCAGGACTGTGGTACAACATTAAGGTCAAGAGACAGCTGAAAAAGTTGTGTCAACACACCCTTCAGCTGAGAAGCACATTCCCTCATTACCTTGCCTTTTATTCCATCCGGCCCAGTGTCTTTTGGGGATTGACTTTCATTAAGACCTTTTCCACCATCTGTTCCTCAATTTTCATGGGAGAAGTCACAATGCTCGGTAGGATTCCAGTGCTCATCTAAGTAGCTGTTATTAAAACGAGGATAAAACTGATTCAGTTTGTTAACAAAGTCAGGGAATTGGATATTTTGTGGCTTCTGGCTTCTTCCCATCATAGTTTTTGGGCCGTGTCAGGCAATCCGTGCATTACACATTGTAAACTTTTCCTCTATCTTGCTGTCACAATGTCCCTAGTGTCTGTGTGCTTTTTCTGTGTTTCACCTTGCAGTGGTTTCTCCCCTGTGTGTTTTGTTTTGATTATGTTTTCCCGCTCAAAGTCAAAGTCAAAGTCAAAGTGGTTTATTTATCATATGCATTGAACAACATACATCATCCTATGCGGAGAAATTCTTATTGACATGGCTCGGCGATTCCATGCAGTGGGCTTAAAAACAAGAATTACAACAATATAGAATTTTAAAATAGGAATGACAATAGTAATAATAGTAATAGTAATAATGATAATAATAAAACGCTATGTACTGAGCAGTGGTCTGGAAAATGTACAACAGTAGAAGCAGTAAACATTATAGAATTGGCATGGAAAATTGTTTTCAAAGGTGCATTTGAATTC
>JACXGM010017648.1:9613-19694 GCA_016801145.1 Umbra pygmaea | reverse complement strand
ATAATTCATATAAAATAGAATGATTAATGGTGTGATTTGTGAAGTTTTGAAAAGCTCTTAACACTGTTGGGAAACCGTCAGTAAAAACGAATGATCAGACATAGGCAACCTTCACTCGCCTGTTATTAAATTAAGACTATACTTTCAGGGATCATTTCTATAGTTTGTGACTAGAGAAATGTGTTTCTTAAGTGATTGGACTCGCTAACCACGAGGATAGAGGATAAGACATGATATTCCTTTCTGAGCGCGAAGCTGGCGTTGGGTCATGATTCAATTCATATGTTCAATTCATATGCTCACTGCTTTTGATGACCGTTTTCGCTTTCTTGTAGAGCATTGAGGGAAGGGATATGTTCAGAGTGGATGGACTTGAAGGTTGTGAAATAATGAAGACTTGGTCTTCTTAATTCAGTGCAACTATTAAAGCTGCACCGTCAGCCCAAAATGTACTTATTTCACCAGAACGAAAGGCTCAAGCGCAGTCGCGCTGTCTGTGTGAAGACAGCGCGAGCCACAAGACAACACTGTATCCGCGCCACTGATCTCAGTGGCAACTAGCACATTTGACAAATGAACAAAATTAATGCTCTGCTATAGTTAACTGGATGTGTTTTATTTATTAGCCCATTAGTAAATCCGTGCCGTGAATATGTTTTAAAAAGTGGTGGGGATAATATTGACCCTGGAAAAAGGGGTGGAGACATGTGCATTATGTGCGTTAATGTGATCGCCCCCTCTCAGTATTTTAGATGCCCCCTCACCAGTTTTCGGCTGGCGCCGGCTCTGACAGCAAGGTTTCAGAGTGGTTAAGGTTAGAGTAAGGGGTTGGGTAAGGCTTATGGTTAAAATAAAATCGTATTTTACATGGGCTTAACAGCAAGGTTTCAGAGTGGTTAAGGTTAGAGTAAGTGGTTGGGTAAGGCTTATGGTTAAAATATATTTATGGCTAAACTTTTTAATTTAACAATTTAAACGATTTTCAATTGATTGCAACAAACAAACTCAAAATGTGACTTAATATGAATTTACATGTTAAAATAATTCGCGATTTCGTATTTTTGACCGTCTGAACTTACCGTTTGACACGCCTGGGCATGAGAAGGGAGTGCATGAGACGGGAGAGCATGAGACGGGAGGATCCAGGCTGCAGCCATACCCGACTCGCAACAACTGAGAATAATCTTATTTTGGAATAAACAGCGCCCCTAAAAACTTTATGCCCACTGCGTGACGCACACAAACACACGTGAGAAACAAACACCTTGAAGTTAGATAAACGGTGGAAAAAAATGGAGGGTGCAGGTAGAATTATCCGCGCCGCGGCAAGCGAAAAATGTGTTGTTAACATGGGTGCAACGTTGATAGTGTGGACATGGTTTGGTTTTAAGACCCTGTTTACACGTACACGGTTATTTTGAAAAACTGAGACATTTCCCCGTTTGTGCCTTTCATTTACACGCAGAGAATTCGCCCTTGAAAACGATTCTTTCTATAAACTCCGGACAAAGTGGAGATTCTGGAAAACTCCGTTTGCATGTAAACTGAGGAAAACGGAGGTTTAGGCAGCTGACGTCACAGTATGCGCCAGAACATGCACCTGCACCAAAAGTGCGACCTATGTTTACATTTTAATTTGGCTGTTTTTGGGAATATGATTGGCTAACGTGGCCTTCAGCCATTCGTTACACTGTTACCTACATCTTTGGCATGCTCATGACCATAGATATCTATGCTCATGACGGCATATACACCCTTGGTTCCGTTAGCGCCTGCACTAAGCCACTCGACCAATGTTATAACGAGGGGAAAAAGCTTATTAGGGTTGTTTGGCTCTAGTCTGGAAAAATCATCGAGTAATGAAAATGGCCCAACTCTATGGGATCAAATAAGGGCCAATAATATTTTGAGGTTGCGAAGGGATGTTTGCATGTGTAAAAAAGTTTTGTGTCTGTGGAAATATTTTGTGAATGTGTAAAAATGTTTTGCATCTGTAGAAATATTTTGTGAATGTGTAAAAATGTTTTGCATCTGTAGAAATATTTTGTGAATGTGTAAAACAGTTTTGCATCTGTAGAAATATTTTGTGAATGTGTAAAAAATTTTGCATCTGTAGAAATATTTTGTGAATGTGTAAAAAGGTTTTGTATCAAAAAAAATGTCTATGAGAAAAGTGTCTATTGATTAAAGCTAACTTCAGCATAAGTAATGAATTGGGTTATGAAACTTAGTACAATGTTACTCGGGGCGGACCGATGGATGGCGGTACTTTGTCACGTCACTCTTGAACGACTCCTTGTGTGTAGGAGGTTCAGGGCTTCTGCCTTACATTGTGGCTGCGATGATGTTATTTTGCCTACAGCAATATGACAAAAATAAATAATGGAAAACAATTATTTCTATGTAATTGTATTCAAATGTTATTAACATTAGTTACAATTACAATTTGCCCAGCATACTTTTCCTGTCTTTTTATGTATTTAATTGGCTAAAATCTATAGCCGACTAACGGAAAACCTGTCACAGTTTTATGGTTGACAAATGTGTAACTTCCAAGCATGTATACACTGAAGGCTTTTAAGTTGAATGTGGCGTATGATAAGAAACCGACGGCTTGACAACACGTGCTTGGAGGAACCACATGCTGATGGGTTACTAATGAGACAAGGCTTAAGGGGAAATGGACATGACAAATTGGGTGGAGAAAAAAGAGTAGACATAAAAAGTACGGTAATTAGCTACTATTTCAATTTGAATAATACAGCTCGAGTAAACAATCCCATGACCTGTATGACAGTCTGAAAACCTCACAAAACACTCTTAAAATATCAATATAATTTGGAGAAAAAAAACTGTCCGAAATTTTCAGGGTGGCTACAAAGAAGGACACAGTTTTTTCACAGCATGGGGTGTATGCAAATAGTGTGGGCACAGTAAACAAAAACAAAAACTTTGCACAGATTCTGTCTGATTACTCTATTTTTAACAGCCTCCATTCCAAACCAGCCAGTAACATCCAGGAGGCCAGGGCTCCAGTGTGAAGGATGAGAACGTTTACCCTTCTTGGTTCACAGTCCTACATCTTGTACTGAGATTGAGCCCAAAAATACAATTCCAACACAACCTCTCACAGAGAAGTACATTTCCACAATTCCCAAACCGAGATGCTAGTTATGTCTGTTGTGCAAAATATTTCTTTTGAATTTTTCTGTGAATTCTCTTAGGCGAAGATTTTCTTCCAGTTACTTTCCGACACATTTATACATGTTTTATGTTGTAGACAAAATCAACGTATGCTCCAGTGAATAGATTAAATTGAAAACAATAGGTGGCCATCATGGATGGAAATATATATAATCTTATTGGTAACATGACTGTGTTTATGTGGTCACTAATTCATTGAACATTATTATCATGTCTTTTGATATGGTTAGTTTCAGTCCTATATGGGTTGTTTACTCTGTTTTTTTACCTTTCATATATTGCACGGAAAAATCACCAGTGTTATATCAACTCTGAGAGTGTTAAGGTAACACTCTCAGAATTCTGAGAGTGTTAAGGTAACACTCTCAGTGTTCTATATAAACACTGAGAGTGTTACTTTAACACTCTCAGAGTTGATTTAACACTGGTGATTTTGCTGTGTGCATAGCCCAGACAAGATCAACTGCTCCTTCATGTATGGATTACTGTACATAGGATATGTTGGTCTATCTCTGTAATTAGGGACTGTGGTTCACAATGTTTAATACTGCTGAGATGCATCAACTGAAGTGAAGTTTAATATGCATGGGTAGACGGAGTTCTAGAATGACACCACTATGAGTCAGACTACAAACAACAATCAAGGTTTTCTGCTTTATCACTAATAGTATTTGGTTGCCTGATATAAGTCTCCAACTTACCAGTTCAGCATGAAGTAACTTCAGTAGCTAAACTCATATCTTGGCCTGTGAGGACAGAAAACAATACATGTAATAACAAATTAGGGGTTAAAAGTTCTTGACATTAGCAGGAATGGGTGATACAGTATGGTTAAAAAATTAGGTTAATCAAGAGTGGCTACAGCTTCTACATTAGTTTTCCTGGGACTCATTGCATATGTCCATGTCACTGATAGATGGTAGATTACTGTAATATGGCTGATGAAGATGAGGAAAGAACCAGGCGGGCGGGAGGAAGACAAGACACATCTGTCAAATTTAAATGGTCGTAGCCAATCAGATGACGTGATGATGAACTGAGTGGACTGGGGAAAGACACAGTAAGTTATCCTCAGATGGAAGTGAGAAGATGCTTGGTAGTGTGGTTAGGAAAGCATGGCGGCCTGGTGTCTGTGCGTAATTCTGTGGAGAGGAGAGTTACATGTAGGCTAGTTGATATAGTCATGTAATTACATTTTAGTAGCAGCTTGGTGGTAGTTTAAATTAAATTAAAATCCAGGTGGTGTTTTCAGTAACTAATTAAGGTTTTGCCATGCGTTTAATGGTGTAAGTAACGGCTCCTACAAACAATTTTTTTATAAAATAAAATATGGGTGAAGTAGGCAATTATTGCAATCTGTACTTGGAATTTGGAGTTCATGACAGATAAAAAAATAAATTGAGAAAGCATGGGTGAGGCCGATAGAATAGAGCAAATCGGCGATCTGTTATACTGTATAAGTCGTAATGTACATTTTGTGGTACCAAACTGCCGGCCAACACTTTCACAGTAAAACCAATGTGTTTCTGTGTGTTTGTGAAGAGAGCAAGAGAGTGAGGGACACATATCTATGTGTGCTAGGTAGCAGCTGATGTCATCTTCACTCTTTTGCTCAGCTGTGTGATCGGCACAGCGCTGTGTGTTTACAAATATTTTCCAACCAGCTGTCTTCCTGACCACAACCGTAGACGATTTTGAGGTTGGGAAATCTCCCATTGCCCCTCCACACGTGATGATGGATGATGGGTATACAGATAAAAGGTAGCTGGTTCTAGTCCTAATTTGTAACCTGTAAATTCCCTGCAGTATGAAGTTAATGACCTTGCTAGTATTTAAACAAACAACCCCCACGGTAAGGAGGATGAAACACAAACAACTACAAGCACCATTTATGAAGTTGTCTTGACCATGATACCACTGTTAGGGACTCCAAAGACAACAATACTTGGCTTGTGACTGTGTGTGTTTCGATATTAATCTGTACGGCCAGACCAGTGAAGCAGCATTAAGGGACACACATCAGAGCACCATGCAGTTATCATGACTACCAGCCAACGTCAAAATACAGCCACGCTCAACATAATCACCCAGTAATACTGAAAAATGCAATGAACCAATACAGAAGAGGGAAAAGTATGCAATAAATCTTGCACATTTTCATGGAGTTGGCTGCCCTTTTGTCATGTGTAATAGGGCTAACTAATGTTAAAAAAGCATACAAAATGAACTGGGATGGAAATATCTGGCAATTTTTCATTATATTTAAGCCTACAGTAATAACAAACAGAGAATGAGCTAAAGTAACCACACATGCAAATAAGGTACTGGAGCTACTGCTGGCCTCATAAATAGCAATGAAATAGCAAAATGTTTGATTCACCCAAAAAGGGCATCTCCTATTAAAACTGCTGTGTTAATGGTGAGGCTAATTCTGATTGTGATTTCTATCAGCCTACGTGTGACTTATTTAGGAATAGTCAAGGACGGAAGAGGGAAAAAGGCCCGAAGTATTTACATTTTAAATTCATTGCAAGTCAAAATGTCTTTCTCTGTGCTTCTAGTCGTAAGCTGTGTGAGACGGCCAAAACACAAATGTCAACAGACACCTTCGGCCCGAAAAATGAACACAGCAGCACAAGAGATTGATGTTGTCCATTGACATGAGATACCATAGTCCTGTCTGCTGTCAGCAAAGTGTGTGTGTGTAGGTGTGTGTGTATGTATGTGTATGTGTGTGTGTGGGGGGGGGGGGGGGGGGCGTGCATGCCTTTGTGTCCTCTACATTTAGCAGGCAGAGCCACACAGGAGTCTATATACTTCTAGTTTTTTGTAGGCAGCAGGGTAAACATTGTGACTCATCCTGTTAGTTTTGCAGGTCTGGCTAAATGTCATTAGGGTAATTCTGATAAGCAAAACAAAATCTTCATTTCTAGTTTTACAGCACATCCACAATAACTTGTCATGGAATTGTATTCAGTTTATCTTTTATCAAATATCCTGGAATAGAACTAGGTTAATGCTTTGTCACATTAATATGCCAGTGTTTTTCAATCTTCACTGAGCTAAGGACTAAGAGATGGTTGTCCTTTCCACAGACCAGGGGTTGAGAAACAACACAGCAACCATTTCATAATGCGTCATCACCCATCCCATTAACAGAATCCAGTCAACATTCATCAGACAATCACTGCACTGTGTAATAACAGCCTCATTACACCTTTCATGCGTCAGAAACTATACAATATAGCAGTTCGGTTTTACATGTACCACAATCGAGCCCTGACCAAAGAGTAAACATCCTGAATTGTTATTTAAGCTTCACCCTCATAACAATTACCATACGCTCTGGTCCGAGAAAAGAAAACACACCCACGCATCCCCGGTTAGCCGTTAAGCTTCTTAACACCCCTCTCTTCATTAGAATCAACACGGTGTCCGTGCAGGTAAGGGAGGTAGATGGAGCAATGTTTGTCATTCTAATCACCCCCAAAAGTTGTTATGGCACTGTGTCAATACTACAAAGATGACGTGGGTCAGGCTCTGCCATTCTAACACCACAGACCTGCAGCGATCAACTTAAGCACACAGACAGACTGACAGATTGACAGACTGACAGACTGACAGACTGACTGACTGACTGACTGACTGACTGACTGACAGACTGACTGACAGACTGACTGACTGACTGACTGACTGACTGACTGACTGACTGACTGACTGACTGACAGAGAGACACTTCAATAGAGTTAGACATCTAACGTTAACGTGGTAGAATCTGTTAGTAGCTGGTGATTTATTACCATTGTTTTACAGTACTGTTTGTGTTTTATTGTATTACAGTACTGATTGTATTTTATTGTATTAAAAAACTGTTTGTTTATTTCATTATTTTAGAGTAGTGGTTGTGTTTCATTGTTTTACAGTACTATCTGGGTGCTTCACTGTTATACAATACAGACTGTGTGCTTCAATGTTTCAATGTACTGTTTGTGGGTTTCATTGTTTTAAGGTATAGTGTGTTTTCATTATAGATCCCTGGGTCGTTACAAACAACTGAAATACAGTCTGTGTGGTGAAATGCATGCAAGTAGCCTAGTACAAAGAATACTTTGTATTATTTCTTTCTGGTTTGGTGACACATAACGAAGTTATATCGACCCATACAGTGCCATGACAAAAAGGTCGCTGGTATGAATCCTAAAGCTAACAAGGTGAAAATGTTGTCGATGTGTCCTTCAGCCTTGCACCTAGTCCTAAATGCAATGTTAAATCTCTCTTCATAAAAGCGTCTGCTAAATTACTAAGATTAAAATGTCCAGATTGTTAATTAGATATACTCTTAGCGACCAGCAACAGTAATCTATTTTGCATGCAAGGTCAATTTCATCATCGAGATATTTTGCTCGATGCCAAGAAAAGCAGTTACTTTACTGCATATCGACGTTGCAAAAGTGTCTCTACCCCCCCCCCCCGTGATTAAATCAGCTAAATGGCACTTCAAACAGATTGTAATAAGCGGCCCAAACACGTCCGGTTCCCTGTCAATGACTGCAAGCACATACAGGACAGGACATTGAACATGCGCGTGCACGTGAACAGGTGGCAGACCGTTTTGCGCGCAGGTGTGTACTGTAAATATAACTACTTTATTACCGTAGAGTCAAAATACATGCAGTATACGTTAATAAATAAAATGTCCAAAATGCTTTCAATTAAATAGCTAAAGACAGCAAACATGCAACATATGTGAATAATAAATGGGAAAGGGTCGCTCGCTGTCTGACATATTGTCTGAAATTAGACATGATAGCGCAGATGTCATTTGCAGACCATTATTTCTTGATCATCTTCCAGTCTTTGCAATGTAGGACAAAGCGGACCATGCATGTCAAATATTCACTGACACTGGTTACTCTACATGCCGAAAGTAACACCAGGAACGTTGCCAGATGTCTCACATAAGCAGACAACGTTAGCAAGTTTCCATGTATTTTTCTACAATGTATTGTACAATTGGAGAAAACTATTGTTCAATGAATCCCATAGTTGCTGCCATGTTTATTACAGTAACCCAGATACAGAAGCTTAGCTACGTAAAAGGTCCTAGCTAGTGCATTTTTCATGCAGCATGTCAGTTTACTTTTATGGGCAAGCAAGCTTGGTATCCCTGGTACTGGATGTCCTGTTAGCAAGGGCTAGCGTGCCAGTGCCTCTTAGCGAGAAATCATCAATATGTCCCTCTGTTAAGTTTTTGACGCTACACCGCTGCATGCAGAAGGCTAACAGTATAGAGTAGCTACAGTACCATCTCCGCTAAGTAAGGTTATATTTTTTTAAACAAAAGCATTGGGTGGATGTGACAGCAATGCACGTGTTGTAAGCGCTTGTATCCACACAAGCAATTCGTTTTGTTTTCAAACCAATCCCGTCCCTTTCGAAAAGAATCCATATCATGTACCACTGTTTGGGCAGGCTAATAGCGGCTTTCCTATCGAAATGAGGATGCAAACCTCTTTTGCAGATTGAACTAGCTTGCTCTTCTACAGATTAGTTGAATATTGTTACGGCTTTTCATCCACCAATATAAAACCAAGCAAATGTTTTTCTTTCTTCAAAAATAAACACACAAACCAACGTATTATACGGCAGTAGTGCTTTGCAAAATGTCCAACCTTCAGCCAAAAATACAGAAATGTTAAAATATCCTTACGTGAATTGATGGTCGGGACGAGAACAGATTATATCCGATGAGAAAAATGATGGTTGCAGAGGCTGGGCCGGGATTTTCTCTCTTCATTCCAGCTGCTCTATCTCCCGCCCTCTCACTGTCCCTCTCACACTCACACACACTCTCTCTCCCCCCTCGATGTCCTCATCCCTCCCTCCCCTTAGAATAAAACTGCTGCTCTTGTACCACTCGCCCTCCAGTGGAGAATAGCCCGATGCTGTTCAATAAAGAAACAGTGCGTGTCTCCGGGCGATCGTACGTGTGCGCCTGTATACATCATGTGTACGTGCGTGCATGTGTGAGCAGGTTGTCATGGACAGGTATCACTTTACCCTCCCTACAATGCAAAAGGATGTTTGTAGCTTAGCCACACAGCAACGGTCTAGGCTAGAGCTGCCAGTCGATACACATTCTCATTGCTGCCTAGGCTATTGCTTGAAGGGAATATTATATTACACTGTAATTAGGCATGAGTATGTGTGTTTCCACGAACAGTGGGGTACTTACATCTACAAATGTAATGGTTTATTTGAGACATCACTTAATGTTGATGTTTAAGTAAGTACACCCTTCTCTCCCTAAGCCCAAAGCTGTGAGAAACTACAACACAAATAATGGTCTAATGTGTATAAGTAGATAACTACAACACATAATATGGTCTTCTGTGTATAAGTAGAGAACTACAACACATAATATGGTCTATTGTGTATAAGTAGAGAACTACAACACATAATATGGTCTTCTGCGTATAAGTAGAGAACTACAAACCATAATATGGTCTAATGTGTATAAGTAGAGAACATAATATGGTCTATTGTGTATTGTGTATAAGTAGAGAACTACAACACATAATATGGTCTATTGTGTATAAGTAGGGAACTACAACACTTAATATGGTCTAATGTTCATAAGTAGAGAACTACAACACATAATATGGTCTATTGTGTATAAGTAGAGTACTACAACACATAATATGGTCTTCTGTGTATAAGTAGAGAACTACAACACATAATATGGTCTAATGTGTATCAGTAGAGAACTACAACACATAATATGGTCTATTGTGTATAAGTAGGGAACTACAACACATAATATGGTCTATTGTGTATAAGTAGAGAACTACAACACATAATATGGTCTATTGTGTAT
>JACXGM010017647.1:0-19595 GCA_016801145.1 Umbra pygmaea | reverse complement strand
AGTGTAAATATACATATAGTGTATACAGTATATATAGTGTACATATACATAGAGTGTATACAGTATATATAGTGTAAATAAATATACATAGAGTGTATACAGTATATATAGTGTAAATATACATAGAGTGTATACAGTATATATAGTGTAAATATACATAGAGTGTATATAGTATATATAGTGTACAAATACATAGAGTGTATACAGTATATATAGTGTAAATATACATAGAGTGTATACAGTATATATAGTGTACATATACGTATAGTGTATACAGTATATATAGTGTAAATATACATAGAGTGTATACAGTATATATAGTGTACATATACATAGAGTGTATACAGTATACATAGTGTACATATTGTCCCATCCTCCTCTTCCTCCAGTTGAGGACTGCAGGCGCACTGAGAGTTGGCTTACCAAATGGTGAACCCATCGGCAAGGCTTTGACCCCCCTGAACTTCATGTGACTTTGTGACTATGCCTCATAGGAGATTAGGACTGTGAATATGTTTAAGGATGAATCTACAGGGTGTGCTTATACTCTGTGGCAATTATATCCCTGGTTGGAAATGTATTTACTTTACAATGGATCATTATTGACACGAATGCTGTGATAAATCGGGCATCGTGAAATGTTACATTTGAAATGATTTGGTAACTTATGACAAAATGCAAGACATTAACAGTTCTGTTTTGTTTTTACTCTACTTTACAGGAAAGCAGAAACAGAAAGTGGTAAGTTAGGTGATGGTAATACCCCATTTTCTCCATCAAACAAATCATTATCTATCCTACATCCATCCTACATCCCATTTCAGTGGCCAATGTTGCAGTGGCATGGATTGACCTGGCCTCAATCCATTACAATCCTAATAAGATTGACTTTTACATAGTGTCACAATATGATTCAGTTAAACTATTGGTTACACTTTATTGGGATAGTCAAAATTACTATCTGTAAATGCTCTACAGATATGTATACTATACCATCAAAAAAGGGATTTAATGATTGCTAACATTAAGTTTAGGGTTATGTTTTGAATAAAGGTTAGGGTAAGGGTTAGGGAAATTATTATGGCTATGGCAAGAGGTAGTAGATAGTTAATGGAACAGTTACAGATAATCTAAATATGAATATAGTCTGTAAAGCATCTATAGATTGATTTACCAAATACAGTGTTACCAAACTATTTTAAACCATGGATGTTGATTGTAGCTGGATTGTGCTGCAACAGTATTGTACAACGTACACTATAAATGTGGTATCCAAAATCCTATTCAGCAATGTGGCTTATTTCAGCTGTGTCATGTTTGTGAAAGAATGTGACAGATTAAAAAAATGTAAGAAAGCATTGTCTGCTGAGTGTTAATTCATATTTACTAAATCTTCCTGCTAATTGACAAAAAATGCATATTGTTAAGAATGAAATTGGTGGCGGTCGTTAAAGTAGCTTTCATGCCAAAAGCAGTTAAGTTGTGATGATGAAATGTAATGGGGTTGACACACTGTATAGCTAAACGTATAAGGACACCTGACCATCACAAACCCTGGGCATTAATATGGAGTTGGTCTCCACTCTTCTGTTAAGGCTTTCCACAAGATTTTAGAGTGTGTCTGAGAATTTAAGCCCATGCAACCAAAATAGCATTTGTGAGGTCAGGTTCTGATGTTGGATGAGAAGGCCTGGCTCGCAATCACTGTTCTAATTCATCCCAAAGGTGTTAAATGGGGTCGAGGTCAGGGCTCTGTGCAGGCTACTAGTTGATCCATGTCTTTATGGACCGCGCTTTGGCCACAGGGAGACGGGCATGCTGGAAAAAGCAAAGGGCCTTCGCCAAACAGTTGCCACAATGTCAGAAGCACCCAACTATCTAAAATATCTTTGTATCCTGTAGCATTAAGATGACCCTTAACTGGAATTAAGGGGCCTAGTCCAAACTCTGAAAAACAGCCCCAGACCATTACCCCTCCTAACATTTGGCATGTCCACATACATTTGGCTATATAGTGTATCTATTTCGGTTAACATTTGACATCTTGTATTATATTTCGGCTGTAATGGTAGCGTGAAATACACATATTAACAATAGTCCATATCTAGGCAAACTTCGATGGCTTTCAGTCAGAAGGATCTCCCCCTATGGGTGTTGTTGAATTCCATTGAACTCTTTACTGCACGTATGCTGTGATGTAAATCCATCCTCTGGGCAATTGTGAGAAAGGCATTGTATATCCTTGATTTCTCGCATCAGTAAGAGTTTCCCTCCGCTCTTACCTTCTCAAAAGTGTTTAGACAATGAGGCGAGGGATCAAGGAAATGCAATTGAGAATCTCTCAAAGCCTCCTGCTGCTCACCTGATCTGTTTGTTTGCAGACTGAACATGTTCCCCCTTATGATGTGGTCCCGTCCATGAGGCCTGTGGTGCTGGTTGGACCTTCCCTCAAGGGCTATGAGGTAAGCAGTACAAGCGGCCATCTATGAATCATGTGATCATCTTCTGGCAAGGCTCCATTAGTCTTCAGTCGCCTTGCGCATTGAACCAATAGCCTCACCCAGTCACATGAGCTGTGCTTGTTTACTTGCCATGTATCTCGACAAAGACGGGGGATACATACCAATGACAAGAAGGTTTGCACCTTCTTCAAGTACAACGACATGTGTATTGCTTGCTGACCAATCACAGCACCCAGTCTCCCAGGAGAAATAATGAAACCTAGGAAATAATCCATGTACGTGACCTGGCAAAATCCCCCTGGTCGAAACCCCCCACCCCCGAAAACACACAAAATGTACGTCATCTAGCATCATCATGCTTTGCGTCACGTTCGCCTGGATGTACAAATTGGCCTTGAGTGGCTCCTCGTAGCAGGGGCCTATCATAGCCATTCCATTGTTGACAGTTACTGATGTGAAATGATTGCTTTTGCAGGGGTCATGATGATCACCTCTCATTGAGACAAGCTCTTCATGGCAGGATTGTGTTTAGAGGACCTCATTCATTCATGTTTATATACAGTATATGCTACTGTCTCTAATGCTGACACATAATAGGCCCGTTAGCATCTATATTTGGGCTGTGAGGGAAGTGCCTTGTTGTGGTTTTCCACGGCATTCTAAGACTACCATAATATATCGAGCTGCTATTTCAAGCCATGGTGCCAGTACCATCCTATTTCAGTCCATCCAATTCAGCTCTATTGCGGAGCTATTTCTCCCTCAATTTCCTCTCTCTTTTCCCTCTCTATTTTCTCTCCGCCCCCTTTCATTTTTACTCTCTCTCTCCTGGCACGGAGGGAACACAATCGTTCGCCTCATCCCCCAGTGTGCTCTGTTGCCGCGGTAACAACCTTCTGGGTGCAAACGCATCAGCATCCGAAGTAGAGCAAGGTTTGAAATTAGAAAAAGAGGAGAGCCTCAGGAAGCAGCATGGCCGTGTGTCTAGACTAGACTGCTGTTAAACCAGTAATTTAATGAGGTTTGTGGAGTCAACCGTCCCCCTCAGTCATTTTGGACTAAAAAACAAGGGTTGACTTTCAGTAACTCAATGTAAATTTAGTGACTTCTTGCAATAGATAACCTCAACCGTTTGCTTTACTATTGCACTTAATAAGTATGTTTTATAGTTGTTTTCGAATCATGGTAGAAAAGTAGGTAAGTGGAGAGGATTGTCATTATGACCCAGTATGAATATGGGATAGCTGAATAAGCCTAATGATAAAGGGTTTATTGCATGTAATCAACGATCATGGGACACCTAGCAACATGTGGAGTTGACCCAGTTAACATGTTATTTCCCATTCATGCTGTTAGCGTTAAATGTTCCCATTCCGAACCACACTCTCGCTCTTATTTAAAGTGCACTGCAGAAAAGGGGTGTCTGAAAACAAGATAATAACACTAAATCTGGGGAAAAGGTAATCAAAACAAGTAAAATGATCTGTCCATGCAGCAAGATAATTTAACTTGACAAGATTTCTTGAATTAAGATTGGTTGTGCTTGATTTAAGATCATAGTGTAAAGTTGAACACTTAAAATAAGAAATTCACTCTTAAAACAAGATAAATTATCTAACACTTTTAAATCTAAGTATTTTTATCTTGGTAAGAACCAAGAAATTTGCAGTGATATACTGTAAATTCATTAGCACTCTAACCTTTGTTTCAATATTCCCTTTTCGGCTTCCGTCTCTTTCTACACAGGTGACGGACATGATGCAGAAAGCCCTCTTTGATTTCCTCAAGCACAGATTCGATGGCAGGTAAGATTAAAGCATGCTCATTTACACTCAGACCACTTGGACTTCAGTAGGCCTTTGACAGGTCTAAGCATTCAAATAGAATAGCCTTTAATTAGACAAAGGTCTGCCTGCCAAATAAAGGAAAATATATTCACTGAATGTGTAAATTAGTCTTCTCTGTTTTACTATTTCAGGATATCTATCACGCGAGTCACGGCAGATATATCATTAGCCAAAAGATCTGTTCTAAACAACCCAAGCAAGCGGGCCATCATCGAAAGATCAAACACCAGGTCCAGCTTAGGTATGAACTTCCTTTATGTATTTTTTTACAATGTATCAAAGGCCTGCTCTCATCTGTGTCTAGCATCTACTATATGATCCTGGGCCAGGGCCATGCTATTCTAGTTCAAGTTTGTCACATGTACGGAGGACCACAGTTGTTACTGCATGTAGAGTGAACATCTTGTGCCCCAGTTCCAACTCCAACAATGCGGTAAAAATAATTATACGTACAGAAAGATATATATAAATAATCTAGTTTCATAGTAATCGCAGACCTGGGCACAAAAGTAAAAATGTTTTAGCTTGATTGAGCTTGCCTGCCACAACGAAACCAAAGGAGTCATCCCAGAAGTGCATAACTCTGCCCATCCAACTTCATCGGAATCATCAGAAAGCAAATAGACTTCAAAATAAACATGTATGTTAATTACAACAGGTTCCCTGAATTTCAGGATGACACTTATGGGTAATAGATTAGACATCACAATCTATCACCTGTCCTAACACTCGACCATCATGAATTTGAAGCCTAATGAGGATTCAAGTCTTTTAGAAGTCCCACATAACAAATAATGGTTATGATTAAGGCTCGTCCTGGATCCTCTGAACCATCATCTTGACTAGGTTGCCTTTCACTCTGTTATTCAGAATGATCACTATGGTGACCAATCATGGTCATTGACCAAGCTGCAAAAACAGAACCTATCTTAAGCATTTATTGACCCATTCTTTTTGTTCTGCCATCCATCAGTCTGGAAAACGTTTTGACCTTGTTAGGCCACATTACATTGTGTATCCTTAAAATCATGCAACGGTGCACGTTCCCCGTAGGTGTTGTAACGAGTGAACTCGGATATTTACCGTTAGTTCCAGATCCTTAAAGGAAGACTAATAGCCTACATTCTAATGTCAATATTAGATAACACTTGTATTGGGAATGCAGTTAATAGATGAAGTCTGTGTGTGTAAAGTCGTATGTGATTCTCGTTCCGCAGCTGAGGTGCAGAGTGAGATAGAGAGGATCTTCGAGCTGGCCAGGTCCCTACAGCTGGTGATTCTGGACGCAGACACCATCAATCACCCAGCCCAGCTGCTCAAGACCTCATTGGCTCCCATCATTGTTCATGTCAAGGTCTCCTCACCAAAGGCAAGGGCTGGGCGGGGTGTAATGAGGTCATGTGACCTGAATCACGCCCATGTAGTGCATATAGCATATAATTCATAATGTAAACTGTAAGTCACTGAACTGACAACATTTTCAATAAGTCAAACCTGCTGAGTGACTGGGACTACATACTTCAGTCATTGCTTCAGCAACGAGGGGTCTATTTTAGGGTCAAGGACGTGGTGTGTGAGAAATATTTCCGTCATTTTCACAAGCACTTTATAAAAGGAACAGGGCTGGCGTTAGAGGAGACGACGATGAATAAATAAGTTTGAGGTGTATCAAGGCATGGTCCATCACTAACATACCATTTAATTGGACTTTTATTAATGTAAAGCACTTTGAGCTGCTTACCTTGTATGAAAGGTGCTATATAAATAAAGGTTTATTATTATTATTATTATATCAGAACATGCATCATGGCAAAAAAGCTATTATGTAATACACTTTAATCAAACCAGAGTTCGTTTTAAGTTGCTAACAGAAACCAAATGACAAAATGTAGACCAATCCCACCTTTGATAAATACAACCCAAATTCTGAAAGTTGGGACAGGAAAATGCAAAAAAACTAACATAAAGAGTAATTTGAAAATGCGATTCACCCCATACTATATTGAAAGCACATTATTTACACGTTATTTGATGTTTTACTTTGTAAATGTATATTTTTTTTATAATATACCGGTACACTCATTTCAAATCTGATGACTGCAACACACTCCAAAAAATGTCGGGACAGTCAACTGTTTACCACTGTGTAACATCACCTTTTCTTTTAATCACACTTATTACTGGGGCGGCAGTGGCTCAGTGGGTCAAGTAGGTTGTCTAGCAACCGGAAGGTTGGTGGTTTGATCCCCGGGTCCTCGTGACCAAGTGTCGAGGTGACAATTGAGCAAGACACCTAATCCCAGTTGCTCCTGACGAGCTGGCTGGCGCCTTGCATGGCTGACGCCGCTGTTGTTGTAAGATATGGGTCAATGTGAGGCACTGTAAAGTGCATTGGTGGCCATTGTTGGTCAGAAAAATGTGCAGTCCATTTACCATTTATTAAGATTTTGGGCACTGAAGACACCAGTTGGTTAAGTTCAGCAAGCAGCGTTTTCCCCCCATTCATCCATTATACATTTCCTCAGCTGTGCAACTGTTAGGGGCCTTTGTTGCCTTATTTTGCGCTTCATAATGCGCCACACATTCTCAATTCAAGACAGGTCAGGGCTGTAGGCAGACCATGCTAGCACCTGCACTCTCTGCTTATGCAACCATGTGCTTGTAATCCAGTCAGAATGTGGTTTGGCATTGTCCTGCTGGAAAACGCAGGGATGTCCCTGGGAAAGACGACATCTGGATGGCAGCATATGTTGCTTCAAAACGTGCATATATATGTCTGCATTAATGGTGCCCTCACAGAGGTGCAGGTTACTCATGCCATTGGCACTGACAAACCCCCTTATTGTGACTGATGCTGGCTTTTGTACCTGACGCTGATAACATCTTGAATGGTCCTTTTCCTCTTTGGCCCAGAAAACATGACGGCTGTTTTGTCCAAAAACTATTTGAAATGTTGACTCGTCGGACCACAAGTCAATATTCCACTGCGATGAGCCCCAAGCCCAGAGAAGCACTTCTGGACAGTGTATAGCTCCTACTTTGCAAAGCCTCTTGCATCTGTGGACTGACGAAGGTAATACCTATGTATTCACAAGCCCATGTCAGGTTATCCATTACAGACTCATGGCGTTATTAATACAGTGACGTCTGAGGGATCAAAGATTTTGTGCATTCAGAAGTGGTCTTGCCTTTTATGCACTGAGATTTGACCGGATTCCTTGACTCTTAATTATATTGTGCACTCTAGAAGGTAAAGTACCCAAAATTCTAATTATTGGTCTTTGAGGAATGTTATCGCTGACGCATCTGTTAACAGATTGGTAAGGCTTGACACATCCTTTGAAGGACTAGGATCTTGCTATTAGTCCTAAATTGCCCCTGTCCCAACGTTTCTGGAATGTGTTGCCTGCATACATTTTAAAATAAACATTTACCTTTGAAAAACTATGCAGTTGTTCATAGGTTTATGTAAAACATCAAATATCTTGTCTTTTGACATTTTTTTGTTTAAATACTACACATACACATACAAATTACTTTTCTTTGTTTTTAATTAGCATTTTCCATACTGTCTCAACCTTTTCAGAATTGGGGTTGTATGTTACATTCTTTATTATCTGCATATACTATATTTTACCTGTCCCATCTGAACGCAAGCAAGGTAAATGACAAATCATTGCCAAAAATTAGCAAAGCCCTTGCTTTAACAGGTTAAAATGACCAACAAATGTCTTACAGTTTTTCCCAATTGCTCACACACAAAATGCTAAATTTAGCTCATCGTGTCAAAACTCAACACACCAGAATTCTTGACACAACACTTGGAGATTAACATCTAACTGCCATGTCAAAAAGACATTATGCAATCAAAACGTAACACTCTGACTTCAAAAGGCCCTCTTCAGATCGATAGGAAACACACATGCACATGCACAATAAACAGTCAAATTAGACAACACACTGGTCAACTGTATTTAAGACACTGTATTCCTTTTCCCGTCATTTGTAGTTTGTATACTGTTTTTATTCCCGCAACCAAGCTTCAGGCGGTCATAGACCTTCCATCGCCATGCCGAAAATAATTCCTTGATCGGGTTAAGGAACGGGGAATAAGGGGGCAGGTTCAGCATCATGTAATGGTTGTGGTTGGCGAATGACAACGACATGGGCTGCCCTAGTCCGTCCTGTGTGACCGCGGCATGTAGTGCATCCAGAAATGTCAGTGTGTGTGCAGTGTTGTAGGGACCCAGAGTTACATGGTGATGGAGGACTCCCTGACCAATAATGGCGGCACACATTGTGATTATGCCCCTGCACTGCCCGTGGACGTTTTCGATGGCCTTTTGGTCGATGATGTTTCGGCACCGATGTCTGGTTTTTGCCAGAGTCTCTTCCTCTTTCTCCTCTCCCGCTTCCCCCGTCTCTTCCTTGTTCTCCTCTACCTCTTCTCCCGTCTCTTCCTTGTTCTCCTCTCCCTCTTCCCCCGTCTCTTTCTCGTTCTCCTCTCCCTCTTCCCCTGTCTGTTCCTCGTTCTCTTCTCCCTCTTCCCGTCTCTTCCTCATCTTCTCCTTCCCCTTGGTTCTTCAGCCTCCATATTCGCGATTGTCTTACGACAGGGGCTCATACCTGAATTAAATGTTTAGTGCTACATATGTGACTGATTGGTGTTCAATTACCATTTAAGTGTTTTACTGTGTGTCCGGTGGTGTTGCTAATGTCGTGTGTATTTTGATTATTGAATGGACGTGCTGACTGCACAGTGTTTCATCATTGTCCAACGTGTGTAACATGCAACACTCTGTGTAGTGTTTTGCACCGTGTGTTGCAGAATTGTTTATGCCGACAATGTGTGTATTCGTTTGGCGCCTGTGTGTACGACATGCATGCAAATGGTACAGTTTCGACGCTTTGGTCTGGGCATTCACTTTTAGTGTTTTAGCAATCGGGAAAAACTGTAATAGCAGACAAAAATGTAATGTTTTTATAGAAGAGTTACAATGTCACACGGTTTGTGTATAACAATGGGTAGGAGGCTGATGTGTTCTCTCAAAACAAAGTAATGTTTATTATAACAAAGAAAACACCTTTGAGTAGTGACCCAAAGACAAAACAAATGCAAAATGATAACAAGCTAATGTGAATGTTTAGAGTTCAATTTAAGAGTTGGACAGTAAATAATGAAACCAAGACAAGTGTTTGAGTTTAAGGTGTGTATTAATATAGGGGATTTCCTTTTCACTTCTATTAATCCATGTGTATAAGTCTCTGATATAACTCAGGATTCTGACTCGCAAGTCGCTAACATCATTCGTTAAGAAACATAAATATAACAAAGTATGGCTCATGACCTGATGCACACTTACTAAACAATTATTTTAAACAAAAAAACGATGCATGGACCATGTCCTGGCAGCTCACTTCTACTTGGCTCCTGGGGAGGAATGAGAGGAAGAGAACACAACAAACAATTAATCATAGCCCCTAGGCACATATTCCCATTCTTCCGCTTTTCTGTCCATCTCCCCCATTCCTCTTGGTAGACCATTTCTTGGTTCTTCCTACAGTGTATCTCTCCAGCCCCTTAGAGAGCCTCACCCTTTTCCTCTTCACCTTAAATAGACAGGACATAAGAATACCGTTAATGAGCCTGGCTGGGCTAATTAGTGTTACCTTCGCGCTTTCCTCCAGGTGGTGCCCTTGTTCCATCTTGTCCTTGTCTGACTCTCCTACCCTCACACACCTCCCTCCTTAAGAATGACCCAGCGGGGCATGCGCCAGGTGAGACCTCGGCATCAATCCGGGAAAGTGCGTCTACATCCCCATGCACCCTGCCTGCCCTGTGGGTCACCTGGAAGTTAAGTTGCTGCAGCAAGAGGAACCAACGGGTTATCCTTCTGTTAATATCCCTCTTGTTGGCCAGCCATATAAGAAGGGCATGGTCTGTCATTAATACGAATCTTCGGCCCAGTAGGTAGTATCTCAGATACTCCAAGACCCATTTGAGTGCCTATCGCTCAATGGATGCGTATCTTCGCTCTCGGTCGGAGAGGTTTCTGCTGATATAGAGGACGGGGTGCTCTTATTCCCCCTTCCCTTGGGATAGCACCGCCCTGAGACATCTGTCGGCTTCATCTGTTTGGATTGTGAATGGCTGGCTAAATTCCGGAGCCCTCAAGACTGGTTCTCAACACAGCATTTCCTTCAGACTGTGGAATGCATTTATAGCGTTACTTTCCCAGCACACTCTCATGGGTTGGTTCTTCCAAATGTGGTCTGTCAGGGGTGCCGCAATGGTGGCATATCTCAGAATGAGTAATCTGTAGTAACCAGACAGTCCAAGGAAAGAACGTACACCTTTTTTATCTCTAGGGAGGGTCCATTCCTTTATGGCACGCGTTTTCTTCTCTTGGGGCTTTATAAGACCACTGCCTATGGTATAGCCAAGGTACTCTGCCTCGTCCAGACCCAGATGGCATTTTTTGAGGGTTTGCTGTTAATCCAGTGGCTTTCAAAATGGCTAAAACCACCCTCAACCTTTGTAGGTGCTCCTCCCAGTCTTCGCTGTGTCACGTCGTCAATGTAGGCTGCAGCGTATGACTGGTGAGGTCTCAGAAGCGGGTCCAGAAGCCTCTGAAAAGTAGCAGCTGCACTATAGAGTCCAAAAGGCAGGCGCACGTACTGGAATAGGCCATCGTCTTGTGTATGTCCTCCTTTGCTAGTGGCACCTGCCAGTATACTTTCGTCAGGTCTAAAGTGGTTATGTACCGTGCTTTTCCTAAGTGTTATATGAGCTTGTCCACTTGTGGCATTGGGTATGCGTCAAAATTCAAAAATGGAGTTGAGCCCCCAGTAGTCATTGCAAAATCTGATAAATCCGTCAGTCTTAGGAACTGAAACAATGGAGCTGCACGGCTCAACCTACCCCATTTTGAGCATCGTCCTGACCTCTCTCCTCGCCTTCTCTCAACGCATCTCCGGTATTTGGTATGGCCGTATGTGCACTTTCTTTCCCGGCTCAGTGTGGATATGGTGGCATAAGAGAGTGGTCTGGCCGGGCGTCTTTGAGAAGACTGTTGTAGTCGTTGACCAACCGTCTCAGGTTCTCCTGCAGCGATGGGGAGAGTTTCTTCCCTTTTGGTACTCCCAGGTAATTTTCTTGTCCATTCCCTTCTAGCCTCGTGCCATACCATGCATCAACCTTCCGTTCCACGTAGGCCTTAACCCTTTAATGTCCTCGCTGCAAAAAAACACATTGTGTTCTCTACTAAACAGTTGAGCTGAACATTAAAGGGTTAAGGAGGTTGACATGATAGACCTGCTCTGCCTTTCTTCATCCTGGTTGACGTACCAGGCTGTAATGCAGCCTGAGAGGATGCTCTCAATGGTGCACCTGTAGTTTGTTAAAATCCTGACAGACATGCCAAACTTCTTGAGTCTCCTCAGGAAGTATAAGCGCTTTTGGGCAGTTTTTGTTACCGAGATTGTCTGTCTGGACCATGTGAGGTTGTCGCTGATGAACACACCGAGGAACTTGAACTCTGAAACTCTCTCGACTTCAGCTCCATCGATGTGTATGGGGGCAGGACCCTCCCTCTGCTGCAGAGACAGGACCCTCCCTCTGCTACAGAGACAGCTATGCTGGTTAGAGTGGGCAAAAATACATTAATGGCATAAAAGGAGTGGGTTGGATTAACTTGTGCAATGTCAGACAGTAGATTCTTTAGTAGTACTTTGAGGTTGGTTGATGGGACATTGGATTCAAGATTCAGGGATTTTTGTAGTGTTCCAATCATTAGCAGCGGAGAACTGGAAGGAGAAGCGGCCAAAGGAGGTGCAGGCTTTTATGGCAATCAGAGTTATAAACCTGCTTGAATGCAGATTGAGAGAGGGTGATGCTCTGGAGATTAATGATCTAAGGTAAGGTGGGGTTTTGCCAAGTAGACGATGATACCAGTGTGTTTGTCACCGGGTGTGTAGTGAAGGCCATCCGATTAGTGTATAGAGGTTGCAGTGGTGGGTGTTATATGGAGCATTGGTGACAAAACGGATGGTGCTGTGGTATACAACATCTAATTTTCGAAGGAGAGAGTTTGATGCAGATCTGTAAATTACATCACCGAAGTCTAGTATTGGGAGGATGGTCATTTTCACGAGGGCGAGTTTGGCTGGAAAAGTGAAGGAGGCTTTATTACTGAATAGGAAGCCAATCCTGGACTTAATTTTGGATTGGAACTGGTTGATGTGGGTCTGGAAGGAGAGTGAAGTGTCTAACCAAACCCCAAGGTATTTGTAGTGGTCTACATATTCCAGCACAGACCCATCAAGTGTGGTGAGGTTTGGTGGGCAGTTAGGTGCAGTGTGTGATTGGTTGAAGAATATACATTTAGTTTTACTAGAATTTAGAAGTAATTGGAAGCAGCGGAAGGAGTGTCATATGTTTTTTGAGCTTTCTTGAAGGTTTTTTAACAGTTTCCAACGTCGGGCCGGACGTATAGAGAATGGTGTCGTCTGCTTATAGGTGAATCATAGAGTCACCTGCAGCAAGAGCAACTTTATTGAAAATAGATATACAGAAAATAGAGTTGGCCCAAGAATTGAACCCTGAGGCACCCCCATAGAGAGCCAGAGTTCTGGAGAGTAGGCCCTCAGACTTGACACACTGAAATCTGTCTGAGAAATCATTTGTGAACCAGGCAAGGCAATCAGTAGAAAAACCCAGGTTCTTTAATCTATCAATGAGGATGATGTGTTTGACAGAATCAAAAGCCTTGGCCAGGTCAATGAAGACTGCTAATGAAGACTACTAATGAAAGCCGTGCATTTTACACCTAGGCCTTCACTATCTTCCCGAAATTAAAACGCATTATAATAACCTCACAATTACATCCTAGGGCTATAGGTTATTGTCATTCGGCATATAATGCACCCCATATTCATAGTGAAGATAAGTTTATTCCACTTGATAAAGGTTATTTAACACGAGGCTCAACACCTATGAGACTTACAATACACTAATTGACCCAACATGACTGAAACCATAAGAATGTTCCACTATTACGCACTATGACACAATGTCGCATTACACATACTGTAGCCATCGGATAGCCAAAATCAATGTGCTAACCAATTAAACAAGAACTCACAACACCCAGTCACAACACCACAAACATGCAAAAATGCCAGAAGGAACAATCAGTATTCAACAGACTTCCCCAGAGATGTTTGTGTTCGATTTTGCCCTAAGCATTGCAGACATTTTGTGTAAGATGAGAATGTCTGTTTGAAGTGACTTTCTCCAAAACAGGGATAATTACATAATCATATATTATTCTGTTAAGGTATTTGATTGTTTTATTATAATCGGTACACAATTATAGCTGTACTATCACTGTAATCTATTGAACTAAATATAAAAAGGCTACATCGTATTTCCTTTAAGTTATATTACTTAACGTTAGTATGTCAGAACTCAGAAATACCAATATTTTGTTCACCCAGAAGTTTTGCAAACTACCAACATTTGTCTTTCCTTGCTGAAGGTGGCTTTCAGAGGCTAGGTCCGGGGCATTCCTCATGCCATTTTCTACAGTTACAGTATGCACTGAATAGCCTAATAACTTGCATCCTTCGTTTTTTCCTGTACTTAAATGTACTGGTATTGGTATCAGCCCATCCCTAGTTAAGGCCCTGCTAGTAAAAATATATAAAAATCCATCAAACTCACCAAAGCTGCTCATTATTTGAAAACGAAGTCCGTCCTCCTTTCTCTTTTAAAAAGACTTCTATGACGCGGTTGTACAGCACATATTTACCTTAAGTTCCAATAAAAGATCTTGCCCAGTGCTGAGAGTCGATCCTGCCCAGTCCTATATTCGCCACCAAAGCTACTTCTTCACCTCCATCTGCCATTCTGCTAAAAGTAAAAAATCTAACAATCTAAAAATTCAAAAGTTTAAAGAAATCGGAGATGGGTGTAAGCTAGTTCTTGTTTGGATGGCGACCTTTTATTTACATTTTTTTTTTACTTTATTGAACTGCCACTCCTACCAGAAACAAAAACTATGCTGACATAAGGCTAGGCTTGCAGAAACACTTTAGTTGGTCAAAGAACACACCCAACATGGTAAAGTCAAAAAAATATATTAAAGAAGTGCAAAAATACATTTCTGATTCGGATTATCTTTGGGCCTGCAGAGAAGGCCTTGCAGGCCCTGACGGCCCACCACTGGCGGTTATGATATCATTTAGGCCCTTGAGTGTGGCTGAGGTGCTCCCATGACTGGCTCATAAACCGGATTGCATGTAATTGAGGCTATGGTGGGATATGAAATGGTTTATAATTTGTTTATTAATAAGGATTTCGAAAACCTTAGAGAGGCAGGGCAGGATGGAGATCAGTCTATAGCAATTTGGGTCTAAACTGTACCCCTCTTTGAATAAAGGGATTACTGCAGCAGCTTTCCAATCTTTAGGGATCTCAGATGAATCAAAGGAGAGGTTGAAAAGACTGGTGATTGGAGGAGCAATAGATACCGCAGACAGTTTCAGGAAGGAAGGGTCCAGGTTATCTAGTCCAGCAGATTTGAAGGGGTCAAGATTTTGCAGCTCCCTCAGAACATTGGCCGTCTGGACATAAGTAAAGTATAGTTATATGTGTATATATATATATATATATATATATATAGTTAAGCTCTTTTATGAATCAAGTAGTGCGGTAGCGTCCACACAAGCTACATTTTCCCAAGCATTTCTGAAGCTCAAGTCTGAAATACAACCGCTAAGAATAAGTAAGCGACGCCACCTCCATACACAGACAACTAGTGATGTCCGAATCCTGAACTATTCGTTCTTTTTGAACAAGTCTTTTCAGTGATATGAGTGTACTGAATCACTGCTCTAAAAGATTTGTTAATGAGAATCACCTTTGTATCAACATCACACAGCAGGTGAAGTCGCTTAGAGTTCAGTCTAGACTTGCTTTCAACTCCTCCCACCATCTTCTTTTCATTGTTTGTAGACATTCTTTTTTTTTTCCCAGTCCGCAATCCTTAAAGAATCTTCATCTGATTTTCAAAAATACTCTTGCTCACAGCAGAGTGTGAGAAGGAGATTCTTAACCCAGACTTGGTGAACTCAATCCATTCAGACATTCCAGGGACAGTGCCACACTCCACTCGCTATATACAGTAGCAAAGCTACCATGTTAACTTCAGCCAAGGCCACTACAGACACTATGGCCTTTTATATGAATTGTATTGTTTCTACATTATTGCCAATACAAAAAATGTAATTATTAGCAGAGGTGGACATTTTCTTGTGTAAAAGTACTTTTCTGAGTTCACAGGTTTTGGGAACGCCAAAATGTTCAAGTAAAGGGAGTTCATATCTTAACATTGACTTATAAAACAAATAAAAGATCAACCATGGGCCCTGATAATTTTGGTCTTAAGTAGGGACTTCCCAAAACTTGTGAACTCAGAGTTACTCAGAAAAGTACTTTAACTCAAGTAAATGTCTACCTCTGATTATTAGCAATGACGGTTATTTGTGTTACTCCTATGTTAGATTATGAAGAGTTGATTTGGATAGTCTGTTGTAATGGTAAATACAGTTTCCTAACATCTTCTATTTTGAATGGAATTGTGTTGTACTATTCATACTAATTAAAGCATTTAAATTATGTTTAAAATTAGTTTTACGAAATACTTCACTCATCACATTGTGCTAATTTTCCCCTCTTCTCAATGACACACATAAAACCTGTTAACCAAATGTAATGAAATATGTTAACCAAATAATACAATAACAGACAATTTAGCAGAATATTAGAGTATACAGAATATTAGAGTATAGCAAATTAGCACTGATGTAATCTGTTCATATATTCCTATTATAATGTGGTCATATGTTAAGATAACAAAATAATTCAAGTAATAACATAGCTCATAGTGTCTGTGTCAAGTTTTAATGTAGTCACATGTAATGATGGGCTTAACTTAGATCAAAAAAGGTTTACTCTGAAGACTAACTCATTTGCTTTTTGTTGGAAAAAACAATGATTCATTTGTTTTCATGTGTGCTGGAAACAATTGTTTCAGCAATGTTATAGAAAACAATGTGGTGCCATCATGAGATAAAGATGGAATTAAGCAAGGAGAACGAAGACTGACTAAATGATTCAGTGAGTTAAAAGATCTGACTCTTTTAAAAGATTGATTTGGAATGAAGTCGGTTCGATCTAAAAAAAAAAAACATTGCTGAGATGTAGTAAACTACTTTTGCCATGTTTCTGTAGCTTAGCTTGATACATTTCCCTGGAAGGAGCTTCAGTGTAGTGAAGTAGAGTAACTGGTAGCTTAGCTCACTACATTTTCCAAGTAGCTTGCCCAACACTGCTGGAAATTTGGTGGCATAATCCACCACCACCATATCGTACTCATGTCCCCGAGCGGATCTTGGCAGGGGACCCCTCAGGTCCATAGCAATCCAGTCGAATGGCACTTGTTTAATGGGGAGAGGACTCAACGGGTTACGATATGACTGCTTAGGAGTGGTACGCTGGCAGATGTCACAAGACTTACAGTACCTGGCCACATCTTAGGTGATACGCGGCCAATAAAACCTTCCCAGCAGGGAAAGCAAAAATCTGGAATGGATCAAACAAAAACACACGCAGAAGCACCAGGAAAACCGGACATAGCATACCCCAACAACAGAAAACACAGGGGGAAAACGTAAATCAATACACTAGACACAACACTTGGAACTATGAATGAATAAACTAAACACAATACACAGACACCACACATGAATAAACTAAAACACTGGGGAAACTACAAATGAATAACTTAACACAATACACAAGAACACAGGGGACATTGTTACATAAAAAATGTGAAATATCATCATATAGACAGTCGTAATCTACTTAATGTTGAACACATTGGTTTTAATACATTTGTAGTAGTAGTGGAAACCAGTATTAGCTTGACAAATATACACTCGAGGGCCATTTCATTAGGTACACCTGTTCAACTGCTTGTTAATATTTAGTCAGCCACGTGGCAAAGTCAATGTATTTAGGCATGTAGACATGGTCAACACAATCTGCTGAAGTTCAAACAAAGCATCAGATTTGGGAAGAAAAGTGATTGAAGTGACTTTAAACATGGCATGTTTGGTGCCAGATGGGTTGGTTTTGAGTTTTTCAGAAAGTTCTGATCTACTGGGATATTCCTGTACAACCATCTCTAGGGTTTACAGAGAATGGTCAGGAAAAGAGAAAATATCCAGTGAGTGGCATTTCTCAGGGAGAAAATGCCTTGTTGATGTCAGAGGTCAGAGGACAATGGCCAGACTAGTTTGAGCTGATAGAAAGGCAACAGTAACTCAAATAACCACTTGTTACAACAACCAAGGTATGCAGAACAGCATCTCTAAACACACTGAACCTTAAAGTAGATGAGCTACAGCAGCAGAAGACCACACCAGGTGCCACTCTTCTCAGCTAAGAAAATGAAATCAGGCCCATCAAAATTGGACAATAGAAGATTGAAAAAACGTTGCCTGGTGTGATGAGTCTTGATTTTTGCTGTGACATTCAGATAGTAGGGTCTGAATTTGGCGTAAACAATATGAAAGCATGTGGATCCATTTTGCCCTGGAACTCAACGGTTCAAGCTGGTAGTAGTGGCGTAATAGTGTGGGGGATATTTTCTTGGCACACTTCAGGCCCCTTAGTACCAATTGAGCATTTTTTAACAACCTGAGTATTGCTGTTGACCTTGTCCATCCCTTTATGACCACAGTCTACCCATCTTCTAATGGCTATGTCCAGCAAGATAACGCACCATGTCACAAAGCTCAAACTGATATTAACATGACAATGAGTTCACTGTACTCAAATGGCCTCCACAGTCACCACATCTCAATCCGATTTGGTCATTTTTGGGAGGTAGTGGAATATTGAATCTATACCATGAAGAATGATAGTAGTTCTGATGGCAAAGAGGGGTCCAACCCGGTACTAGCACGGTGTAACTATTGAAGTGGCCGGTGAGTGTATATTATAACCCATAACCTTTCTGAAGTGAGGTCTTTGTAACACCTTTCAATTTGTCACCATGTGCAGGTTTTGCAAAGGCTGGTGAAGTCCAGGGGAAAGTCCCAAAGCAAGCATCTGAACGTACAGCTGGTGGCCGCTGATAAACTGGCCCAGTGTCCTCCAGTAAGTGACCATCATTCAATTTACAACAGCCATCATATTTGTTTATCCAGTCCACCCAATATAGTGTCTCTTAGGCCTTGTCCACACGTACACGGGTATCTTTGAAAACTTTTTCTGAGTTTTTCTTCATTCGTTTTAAAAAGAGATCTCGTCCACACAAGCACAGTTTTAAAGAAATCTCTGTCCACATGAAAACGCAAAAACGTTCAATCATGTGCTGTCAAGAGCATGCCAAACCAACAGGTGAAAATATAACCCTAACCGTAAAGCCATGTTGGCTAATCAGAAGCCTAAAAAAGGGTTATTACCTGTTCCGGTAGTTCTCGTCCAAAACCGGCGAGGTCTGTGTCATGGGAGAGTACTGTAGCGTAGTCATAGGCAGTGACCTGAGTAGTATTGCATTCTGACGCCTCTGTTCAGCAATGTAATGCTATAACTGTGCCTGTATCGATATACATGTTATAAGCCCTGTTAGCACAATTATTAGTAGCAATATTTTGGCTACGTCCGCCATTGCACAGACTCTTTAAAAAAAAAATTGCACAAAATCTCCTCGTGTAAACAACGGAGATAATGGCGCACAATCTGACAATAAACAGAGATAACAGCGTGCAGCCGCGCGCTTGGACGCCACGTGCCAAAATCTTCGGTTTCACCGTCCACACGACAACACTGTAACCGGAGTTTCTAAAGTACTTCACCCTGGCCGGAGTTTTTAAAAAAGCTTGTTTTCAGTGACCTGATACAGCGTTTTCCTGTAAACGAACAGAATAACCATGTAGAAAAAACTGCCGTTTTGAAAATACCCGTGTTGGTGTGGACGGGGCCTTAATCTCCCCTACCCAACATCTCTATAGTCTACATGTATAATATACACCAGCCCTATTCACCCAACATGTATAATATACACCAGCCCTATTCACCCAACATGTATAATATACACCAGCCCTATTCACCCAACATGTATAATATACACCAGCCCTATTCACCCAACATGTATAATATACACCAGCCCTATTCACCCAACATGTATAATATACACCAGCCCTATTCACCCAA
>JACXGM010017646.1:9248-19657 GCA_016801145.1 Umbra pygmaea | reverse complement strand
ATAAAGGTCACTCAAAACCTTCAGATCTTATCTGAGCATAAAGGTCACTCAAAACCTTCAGATCTTATCTGGGCATAAAGGTCACTCAAAACCTTCAGATCTTATCTGGGCATAAAGGTCACTCAAAACCTTCAGATCTTATCTGGGCATAAAGGTCACTCAAAACCTTCAGATCTTATCTGGGCATAAAGGTCACTCAAAACCTTCAGATCTTATCTGGGCATAAAGGTCACTCAAAACCTTCAGATTGATCTTAGTTTGAATCCATCATCAACAAGTCCTCATGGTTAAGAAACGATTTGTTACGCTGTAGCTGAATATAGTGAGGCAGAAGAAAGTGCAGTGTTGAGTACATTAATAGTAATGAAAATAACAAACACATTGTTCATTTCAGTTTCAATCTTAATCCAAAGATTATTACAAATAAAGAAAAAAAAAGAAAATAACAAACGCAAATGCAGCTTACTGGCATTATGACATTAGCACAAAGGCACAATAGACGACGCTGTGGCTTAGCTCAATGTCCTAAATGTGGTCACTAATTACTAAACACAACCCAGCTGGGTCTGAATACAAGAGAGACAGCTGAGGCAATAATAGACACTGACATACATCATGAAGTCCATGTTGTGGCGTCCAAGCTCCACAGGCTCACCGCATAACCCCCCAAGTGTGTAGCTCTTGAGGCACCCAAAACCAGAGACCGCCAAAAAACAGCCTGGATGTGTCCGGAGGCCGGCCCGGGGGGCAGAAACTATGTGACCGGACATGTTTGGTGGCATACATGGGATCCCCCTCTCGGCCAGGAAGGGTGCTGCCCCCCCTAACACCCATGTTGTCTACATCCGCCTGTCATTCCAGAGGTGGTGCTGCACCCTTCCTCTGGTCCTGGCAGGGTCCAGGTGATTCCTACTCCTTCTGCAGGAGTGACCCATCCCCCATCTCTGACCAGCCCGTCCTCTTTATACCCCCACAATAAAGATCCCGGGGGAGTTTTTTTTTACCTTCCAGCACCATTGTGTCCCTCCAGAGGTGTCCCTCCAGAGGTGTCCCTCCAGAGGTGTCCCTTGGCCGCTGGAGGCAAAGATGGTTTGAGTGGTTATGGGAGGTGTAGGAGCCCTCCGGGACAGCTCCAGGGCTCCAGGGAAGGTAGAGCTGCAGGAGTGTCCAGCAGGAATGTTGAGCTGGATAGAGTCTGCTACCTGGGCAGAGGGAACCATGATGGTGGCTGGAAGCAGGTAGATAACACTCACTTCCTGGGTCCCGGAAAGGGAAGCGTAGAGTTCATTGAGACTCTTTGAAAACAGTTAATAGTCATCTGCCTCCGCTCCCATATAACAGCTGCTGTCTGGATTGCCTGGCCAGTGCACTGGAGAACAAGCTTCCCCACCTTGTATCTACCCGACAGGGAAACCCAGACCAGATGGTTTAGGTAGTCGTCCATATCGTTGAAGAATGGACAACACTCGTCCCGTTGAACTTCTTTGAGAGAGAGGGGTAGGAAACACTCACTGGACCAGGCGTGAAGTAATTGCTGGGTACATTAGCTGGGCGAGACTCGGACGGCTGTCCTGCAGTCAGCTGGGGGCAAGATGCTCTAAAACGCTGTAGTGTTTGCTAAACCCTGAGACATTTTGAGTAAGTCTGCTTCCTTAGTCTGGTCGTCTATTTCTGTCACGCTGAAGCTGAATATAGTGTGGCGGAAGCAGAGTTGAGGTTACTTAATGATACTATAAAAACACAAATGCAGCTTACTGGCTGTATGACATCAACACAAAGGACCAATAGACATAACCGTGGCCTACCTCAGGGTGTACTAAACTAAACACAACAGCTGGGTCTAAATACACGGGAGACACAGCTCAGGCAATAATTGAGAGTGAAATACATTGTTAAGTCCAAGGTGTGGCGCCCAAGCTCCACGTGCTCGCAAAACTTTAAGCTTGCAAGGCAGGGTAATCTCCATCTCATGCAGCATACCATTTCTCTTCTTTAGATATCCCTAAATCTACTTTCTGTACAATAGACTTATACACACCTTTAAATGAAAAAACAAGCCGCACAAGAAAAAATGATATTGTTAAAATAAAGTTTGTGATGTGGCTGAATGTTTTCGATTTTACTCTTTTGAATTGGATAATAAAAATTATTTGGATTAAGCATTATTTAAGAAATCCACTTAGTTGTTGGAATATTGTTCCTCACTGTATTTTTCAGAAGCTTTGAGGGCTTCATTTTTATTACAATGTCAATATATTTTCAGTTAACTTCCTGTAAAATTGGCAGCTTTTCATAAACATGCTTTAAGATGCTGGGCTTTGCTGTACAAACACAATTTCTCACCTCATCTTTTTTTATTGGGAATGAATGCTTGGCTCAATCCGCACACTCATTTATGGTGACTAATAAAGTTAAGGACATTTATTTTTAGATTCTCCATAGATCCTACACATTTAATAACTTCATCTCTTAATGTGATCAGAGAATGCAGTTTACATGTACGTGACATAGAAGCTGAATCTATTAAACATTTATTTTGTGACTGTGTACATAGTGAGGCGTTGTGAAGAGGAGAAATGGCTTCTCCAACTCTTGTTTGCGGGAGAACATCACTAATGCCAGCAACTAAAGACAGTCTGTGGCAAAACTTAAAAGTAACCACACTGTTGGAAGACCATTTTAGCTGCTTTAAAGACCTTTCCCAATGCCCCATGGCAGTGAAGGGGACATCTGCCTTCCTGATGCCCCATGTCAGTGAAGGGGACATCTGCCTTCCTGATGCCCCATGGCAGTGAAGGGGACATCTACCTTCCTGATTCCCCATGGCAGTGAAGGGGACATCTGCCTTCCTGATTCCCGATGGCAGTGAAGGGGACATCTGCCTTCCTGATGCCCCATGGCAGTGAAGGGGACATCTGCCTTCCTGATGCCCCATGGCAGTGAAGGGGAAATCTGCCTTCCGGTTGCCCCATGGCAGTGAAGGGGACATCTGCCTTCCTGATGCCCCATGGCAGTGAAGGGGACATCTGCTTTCCTTCGGATGGATGTTAAACGGGTGTCCTCTCCGTGGTAGCTAAAGATCCCATGGCACTTATCAAAAGAGTAGGCGTGTTAACCCTGTTGTCCTGGACAGACGTCCAATCTGGCCCACATGCCATCATGGCAAATTTATAATCTCCAGCTTTCAATTGGCTCAGCCACCCCGTTTCCTCCCCCCACTTCTCCTCAGGCCATTGCTGGAAGATCTCAGTCAATTTGCCTGATAAAACAACAATAGAACAAACAAACAATGCATAGCAACATGACTGCACTGTCATCCACAAGAATCTGAACATACAGAGTATAGAAAAGAATCACCCCCCTGTAAAATAATCACATTTTGTTGCTTTGCAGCCTGAACTGAAGACAGACACAGTTCTTATTTCATTCAGCTGTATTTACTCCAGGGATGGCCTGAGGCATATGCGAACTAAGAGGCTGCTTGGGGCCCCCAATCGAGTGCATAGGTGACTGTGTGGTGGGAGGGGGCCCCCAAATCAAATTCTGCTTAGGGCCCCCAAAAGGCTTGGGCCGGCACTGATATACTCAGTGTAACTTATATCATCTAAGTGAAAGATATAACACCAACATGTCAGAAAAAAATAATAATAATAATCAACATAATCACTGAGTTGGAAAAAGGATAACCCCTTTTTTCAGTATTTTTTTTAACCACATTTTGCTTTAATTAAAGCCTTTAGTCTGTTGGGATATGTCTCTACTAACTTTGCACATCTAGACGTTGCAATATTTGACCACTCTTCTTTGCAGAACTGCTCAAATTCAAATTTGATGGTGACCATTTGTGGACTGCTGTCTTCAAGTCATTCCACAGATTTTCAATGGGGTTTAAGTCTGGGCTCTGACTAGGCCAGGGGTAGGCAACTCCGGTCCTGGAGGGCCTAAACAATTCTGATTTTTGGTTTCTCTTTCTAATAAGGGACTGGTTTATACCTGGGAAAGCAGGTGATTGCAATAAACTACTAGGTAAAATAAAAAATCTGAAGTGTTTTGGCCCTCCAGGACTGGAGTTGCCTACCCCTGGACTAGGCCATGCAAGGACATTCACATTTTTCTCCTTCAACCACTGTGTGGTCAGTTTTGCTGTGTGCTTTGAGTCATTGTCATGTTGGAAGGTAAATCTTCTTCCCATTGACAACTTTCTGGCAGAGAGCAGCAGGTTTTCCTCAAGAATTTGACAGTAATTTGCCCCATCCATTTTTCCTTTTATCCTGACAAGTGCTCCAGTCCCTGTTGTAGAAAAACGACTGTAGGAATGGTGTTATTTAGATGGTGAGCTCTATTGGATTTTCGCCAGATATATCGCTTGGCGTTGAGGCCATACAATTCCATGTTAGTCTCAACTGACCATAACACCTTTTTCCACGTGGCCTTAGAATATTCAAGGTGCGTATTGGCAAAGCTCAGCCATGACTGCATGTGGCCTTTCTTGAGGAGTGGCTTTTTTCTTGCAAAACTCCCATACAAGCCACATTTGTGGAGAATTTGTGATATTGTTGTCACATGTACACAATGACCAGTCTTTGTCATGAATTACTGCAACTGCTTTAGAGTTGCTGTAGGCCTCTTGGTAGCCTCTCTGACCAGTTTCCTCCTGGCTCTTTCATCCAGTTTGGAGCGACGTCCGAACCCAGGGAGGGTCTGTGTTGTACCAAATACCTTCCACTTCTTAATAAACGGACTTCACTGTGCTTCTAGGCACTGATAAAGCCTTTGAAATAATTTTGTATCCATCTCCTGACTTGTGCCTGTCCACAACTTTATCCCGTAGATCTTTTGACAATGCCTTGCTACCCATAGTTGATTGTTGTCTTCACTTGCACTACCAAGGACTTAAATGCTTCAGGAAATGCTTGTTCCATGCTGAGCTAATCAAAATGACCATAGCTGATCACAGTTGAAAGTCAATTGGCTTTGTGTGCTATTGAGAAGGTGATTAACTACAGCTGGTTGTGTTTTTAGGAGGGGGGTGAGACTTTTTCCAACTCAGTGATTCTGTTTTTTAATTTGTAATTTATTTTTTCTGACAAGTTGGTATTGGATGTTATGAGTTGTACATACAGCTGAATGAAACAAAAACTGTGTCTGTCCGTTTTCATTTCAGGCTGCAGAGCAACAAAATATGATTATTTTACAGGGTGGTGATTCTTTTCTATACCCACTGTATTTTGCAATGGAGCATTACCTCATCATGGCTTTTTAGGTATACACTATGGCTAAATTACACAAACTGTTTATTTCTTCATTTTTTATTTCCTATTATGAAAGTTGATTATGCATATGACCAACTGTTCACAGATTAACAGAATGTTAAAAAATAGGAGAAATATTGGGAGAGAAACTCAGAGCTAGAGCCTATTAAAAATAAATCAATGACTACTCTGCCTGGTTAACTTTCAGCAGACAAAGACAAAAAAAGTTTGGTTCACATTTTATTACTCCATTCTGACACAAATGTTGTTTCATTTTAAATATTACAGGTTTCATTTCAAGACAGACATTAAAATATAGAATGTACTTTTTTAATCCCACCGTAGCATATTTCCTATCCCTTCTAATGCCAACAGACAGCCAAACAACCACAGTAGGTCAAGCAGATCTACAAGGCCTGCACACAGAATTAGTACAAGTATAGCTGATGCACACGTGTATAAAACCCCATTTAGTGAAACCCACAACTTTAGAAGGTGAAAGTTTAATAGTGAATGACAAGAAAATAGTGTAATAGTGAATTACAAGGTGAAAATTTAATAGTGAATGACAAGAAAATAGTGTAATAGTGAATTACAAGGTGAAAATTTAATAGTGAATGACAAGAAAATAGTGTAATAGTGAATTACAAGGTGAAAATGTAATAGTGAATGACAAGAAAAGGAAGGGAATGTCTACATTCCCTTCCTTTTCTTGTCATTCACTATTACATCCATCCATGTCTGTGTGTCAAACTGTTTTGTGTGTGTTGTGTGTTGGTTTTGTGTGTGTTGTGTGTTGGTTTTGTGTTTGTTGTGTGTTGGTTTTGTGTGTGTTGTGTGTTGGTTTTGTGTGTGTTGTGTGTTGGTTTTGTGTTTGTTGGTGGGTGTTGCTTGTTAAATTGTGGAAAAGTCAGAGATAAAGGTGTTACAGATGCATAACATTTTCCCAAGATGTGCAGTACAGCAAGGATTCTTAAAAGTGAGATGATCCGACCCATCTTAAAGGGGAGGTTTAGCACCATACTCTTCAAGCAAATGTGTTAATATCACTCCATTTATTTTCTATGGAATGTTCATTGTTCTGTCCACAAATAGCTGCAACTTTTAACTAATGCGTTATGTGCGTTAAAGTGTCTTGTTTTTAAAGTATTGGTTTTTAAATATAAATCTTAGAAAATAAAAATGTGGGACTACTGTGTGTCTTCCTGTACCTATGCTTATCCACAACAAGTAGGATTGTAAAATTCTGTAACTTTTCCTAAATTCCTTGGTTTTCCAGATTTCCTGGTTGGTGGACTTTTTTGCTGGATTTTCCTGATTGTTTTTCACTCTGGCATATCATCTTGTTTGGGTTTTAAGACACCATAGGTAATTTGGGAAACTTAACAGAATGCGCGCAATCCTACTCACAAGCATTTGCTTAAACATACACAAAAATATGTTCTGTGTTGTAAATGATCACAGAATAACATCTTTAATGTCGTTTTTGTATTACAAACTACAAAAATGAGATATCATGTCCTCTGAGTAGAAAAAAAATGTATTTAACTTGGGACAAAATTTGACTGGGTGTCAGGGTCCCCATTTCTGTCCCATGTGCTTGTTTATAGTTCTGTTCCCACAAATCAAACCTTCATTACTGTTCTTGTAGCAGCAACATATGCTGCAATATATTCTGCTGCTAGAACAGCAATGAAGGTTTGTTTGCCCAGCACTTGTTCCCACTACTTGTATCACCACATCACATGATTTCTGTTAACTTCTACAGTTTTGCCCCATTGCAGTTTTGTTAAAGTATTTGTTTAAGTATTTTCAAACTCTGCTTCAACCCAGAACATTCACCTCTATCTCACCACAACTAGAGCAATTATTATTTAAATTGACACTGGGTCAAATCAGGACAGGTGAAACAAAATCATTAAAATATCTGATTTCTTTCTATTAATTTAAGCTCTAAAAATATCTGATGTGATTGGCCAAAAGACCAATTAGCGGAAAAAACTCAGAAAAGGCCTGCTTATGTAACAGTAGCCTCTTCAATGGACATAAAGGGGCACTACTAATGATGTCATGCAATGATGTCACAATGTGGGCAGGTCAACCCTGCTAGCAATGCCACTGCATTTTGGGATGTACAATAAGTCATTGCAGATATGTGTCCATCACACAAATGGCATGTTTACCAACCTACTGATTTACTGAGTCAATCATGTATAGATTGTTTTTGTTGTATCTGTGATCTAGACTGAAATTCAGCTATAAATACTGAAATGAGAATACAGCGTATGTACAAGCTTTTACCTTAATACCACCTAAAGACAATATAAAAAGTATTTTAAATGGAAAATTATTTAGCTATAAGTAACATATACGCATAAACACTTTAGTGAGGATTGTGGGCATTCATGGGGCAGACATCATCTGTCACTGTTCAAAACATTTATTTGTAATACTACTGACATTAGGTGCTGATATGACGTCCACCATTAGCTCTATCACATTAGGCTGGTGTCATTTCTTCTACGTCCCTGTGTGATGTAATCTAATGTAATAACAACAATAATAATAATTAATTCAACTTATATAGTGCTTTTCAAAGTACCCAAAGCACTTTACACAGTGAGGGGGAAAGCCCACCTCATCCACCACCAATGTGTAGCACCCACTTGGGGGATGCACGGCAGCCATTTTGCACCAAAACGCTCACCACACATCAGCTATCAGGTGAAGAGATGTGTAGTTATATATGAACACTCACCACACATCAGCTATCATGTAGAGGTGAGTAGTTATATATGAACACTCACCACACATCAGCTATCAGGTGGAGAGGTGAGTAGTCATATATGCCAATTAGGAAGGAGGGGGATTATTAGGTGGCCATGACTGAAGTGAGGCCTGGTTGGGAATTTGGCCATGACACCGGGGTTAACACCCCTACTCTTACGACAAGTGCCATGGGACTTTTAGTGACCACAGAGAGTCAGGACACCCGCTTTTAACGTCCCATCTGAAAGACGGCACCCTACGCAGGGCAGATGTCCCCATCACTACACGGGGGCATTGGGAATGATTTTTAGACCAGAAGAAAGAGTGCCCCCGAATGGCCCTCCAACACCACTTCCAGCAGCATTGGGTCTCCCATCCAGGGACTAACCAGGCCTGACCCTGCTTAGCTTTAGAATCAAAGCAGCAGTGGAATACAGGGCTCTATGCTGCTACATGTACAGTTCGTGACACCTGGAATGGTCAAGCATAAAAAGAACTGACTGGTAGATTGATGTTAGCATGTTGCCACATTACACCTACATGCAATGACACACTCATTTTACATTTGAATCTTTTAGCAGATGGTCTTACCCTGAGCAACTTGAAGTGAGTATAGGGACATTCCCCTGAAACAATTTTGGGTGAAGTGCCTTGCCCAAGGGACACAACAAGACTTAGCACAGTCGGGAGTCGAACTGGCCACCTTATGACTCCCTATCCACTGTGCCACCAGATGCCCCACTAAAATCACTTGATCGTTCATCGTTTTCCTATTGATACAACAATATTGATTATGGCCAAATAGACTGATGATACAGACAGCTACAATATATAGAACTGTCATAGACTACATCGTACAATTCACATTTTCAACTTTGATTCAAGTAGGGGGTATATAAGAAAATCATTTTTTTTTTAGTTTGGTACCTTCTGGTAAATATCTAAGAAAACGATGAACAAATACAATAATGCTGGTATGTTCTGGTAAATGTTTTTGGTATTTTCTAGCAAATGTTACTGACACTTTCTGGTAAACCATTTTGGTATTTTCTGATACATGTTTCAGGTAAAATTGACCCAAACATTTCTGGTACATTCTCGTAAGTGTCGATGGAACTCTGTGGTAAACAAAATCATGTGTGGATGTCACTTGTTTGTGTCCTGGCGTTGAGATCAAGTTCAACATGACAATATTTTCTCCCATGGGCTCATCTGGTAGATATTAGCTCTTCTGTAAAACACGCAAAAGGGAGAAAAATTATGTCAATATTATCTCTACTGTTTTTCCCATCTGAAGATAATGTAAACATTGATTTAAATCCTTGTTATTTTACTGTAACACAATATAAATGACCTAGATTAAAATAAAACTATGCTTATTTCATCATTTAGGATTTCACTATCCACATATACACTCACCTAAAGTATTATTAGGAACACCAGTTCAATTTCTCCTTAATGCAATGATCTACTTAACCAATCACATGGCAGTTGCTTCAATGCATTTAGGGGTGTGGTCCTGGTCAAGACAATCTCCTGAACTCCAAACTGAATGTCAGAATGGGAAAGAAAGGTGATTTAAGCAATTTTGAGCGTGGCATGGTTTTTGGGTGCCAGACGGGCCAGTCTGAGTATTTCACAATCTGCTCAGTTACAGGGATTTTCACGCACAACCATTTTTAGGGTTTACAAAGAATAGTGTGAAAAGGGAAAAAACATCCAGTATAGGGCAGTCATGTGGGCGAAAATGCCTTGTTGATGCTAGAGGTCAGAGGAGAATGGGCCAACTGCTTCAAGCTGATAGAAGGGCAACTTTGACTGAAATAACCACTTGTTACAACCGAGGTATGCAGCAAAAGCATTTGTGAAGCCACAACACGCACAACCTTGAGGCGGATGGGCTACAACAGCAGAAGACCCCACCGGGTACCATTCATCTCCACTACAAATAGGAAAAAGAGGATACAATTTGCAAGAGCACACCAAAATTGGACAGTTGAGGACTGGAAAAATGTTGCCTGTTCTGATGAGTCTCGATTTCTGTTGAGACATTCAGATGGTACAGTGAGAATTTTGCATAAACAGAATGAGAACATGGATCCATCATGCCTTGTTACCACTGCGCAGGCTGGTGGTGGTGGTGGTGTAATGGTTTGGGGAATGTTTTCTTGGCACACTTTAGGCCCCTCAGTGCCAATTGGGCATCGTTTAAATGCCACGGCCTACCTGAGCATTGTTTCTGACCATGTCCATCCCTTTATGGCCACCATGTACCCATCCTCTGATGGCTACTTCCAGCAGGATAATGCACCATGTCACAAAGCTCGAATCATTTCAAATTGGTTTCTTGAACATGACAATGAGTTCAATGTACTAAAATGGCCCCCA
>JACXGM010017645.1:0-19596 GCA_016801145.1 Umbra pygmaea | reverse complement strand
TGTATGGAATGTTCTCGCATAAATCCGCTAAACGAAATATACCGGAGCAACGTAATTCAAGTACAAATATAGCCTAATAACAAAACGTGCAGTTCAAACGTAAAAACACCCTAAATAGGTTGGCATAGAACGTAATTTAGGTTTTCAAAATAGTTTCCTGAGAACGTAATTTGGGAGAAATTCTGAGATTTACGGTTGCTCTATTCCTATGTCAGTATACCCCTCATTCAAGCCATGGAGGCCTGAGACCAAATTGATGCAATGTCTGTGCAAGGATGGATTCGCCATTCTAGAAGGTTCTTCCCTCACTTACTTGCGAGAGAGGACATAGCCTGTGATGTAAAAGTGCTATGGCCAGATCCAGCTAAGTGAAGAGATGATGCTTATGATTTTGTTTTGCCTCCACAGATGATATTGCTTTGTTTATGTGCTATATTGTATTCCTTCTGTTTGTCAGTGTTAAATATTTGGGAATGCAATGGATGTATTGACAGGCTACAATATTGGGTGAAATAAATAATTTCCTCATTGTACTGTACTGGTTTGTGTGCTGTGTTTGTTCAATATCTTCATACTCTACAATGTCTTTGACAAAATCAAACACAAGCTATATCATTAGAAAAGTAGAAATGTAACATTTTTTCTTTTTGGGTATTCATAAATTTGTATATAGATTTGAATGATAGTTCTACAAAAGATCTGAGGTGCTCTACTACTTGTGTAGTAGAGCACACAACCAACCACACAGCTACGCGTCTTGAATTTTTTTTATTTTTCACTTCATAGTAAATACATTAAGGAATAAAATCAAAGCTCACGAATGCAATATTTAAGTTATACACATGTCTCATATGTCCTTAAAGCATAGAATGTTGGGGTTCTAGCAAATATCTTGGTTTTAAAATAGCTATGAAAACGAGATAATTATTAGTCATAATGTGATGTAAATACCCAGTACCAAAAACTGTTACCTTGTTCACTCACCTAGCCATTTTTCTACCTCAAATGAAATTGAATGTCAAAAGGAAAACATGGCTAACACCCTCATTTTTGTAGGATATACAGGTCCTCCTCAAGAAATTAGCATATTGTGATAAAGTTCATTATTTTCCATAATGTAATGATAAAAATTAAACTTTCATATATTTTAGATTCATTACACACCAACTGAAATATTTCAGGTCATTTATTGTTTTAATACTGATGACTTTGGCATACAGCTCATGAAAACCCCAAATTCCTATCTCAAAGAATTAGCATATTTCATCTGACCAATAAAATAAGTGTTTGTAATACAAAAAAAAGAAAAAGTCAACCTTCAAATAATTATGTTCAGTTATGCACTCAATACTTGGTCGGGAATCCTTTTGCAGAAATTACTGCTTCAATGCAGCGTGGCATGGAGGCAATCAGCCTGTGGCACTGCTGAGGTGTGATGGAGGCCCAGGATGCTTCGATAGCGGCCTTAAGCTCATCCAGAGTGTTGGGTCTTGCGTCTCTCAACTTCTTCTTCACAATATCCCACAGATTCTCTATGGGGTTCAGGTCAGGAGAGTTGGCAGGCTAATTGAGCACAGTAATACCATGGTCAGTAAACCATTTACCAGTGGTTTTGGCACTTTGAGCAGGTGCCAGGTCGTGCTGAAAAATGAAATCTTCATCTCCATGAAGCTTTTCAGCAGATGGAAGCATGAAATGCTCCAAAATCTCCTGATAGCTAGCTGCATTGACCCTGCCCTTGATAAAACACAGTGGACCAACACCAGCAGCTGACATGGCACACCAGACCATCACTGAATGTGGGTACTTTACACTGGACTTCAGGCATTTTGGCATTTCCTTCTCCCCAGTCTTCCTCCAGACTCTGGCACCTTGATTTCCGAATGACATGCACAATTTGTTGTTGTTTTGTTGTGCTGCTTCTCTGTAGCCCAGGTCTGGCGCTTCTGCCGCTGTTTCTGGTTCAAAAGTGGTTTGACCTTGGGAATGCGGCACCTGTAGCTCATTTCCTGCACACGCCTGTGCACGGTGGCTCTGGATGTTTGTACACCAGACTCAGTCCACTACTTCCGCAGGTCATCCAATGTCTGGAATCGGTCCTTCTCCACAATCTTCCTCAGGGTCCAGTCACCTCTTGTCGTTGTGCAGCGTTTTTTGCCACAGTTTTTTTCAAAGCCTCAGGAATCTTTTGCAGGTGTTTAGAGTTAATTAGTTGATTCAGATGATTAGGATAATAGCTCGTTTAGAGACCCTTTTCATGATATGCTAATTCATTGAGATAGGAATTTTGGGTTTTCATGACCTATATGCCAAAATCATCAGTATTAAAACAATAAATGACCTGAAATATTTCAGTTGGTGTGCAATGAATCTAAAATATATGAAAGTTTAATTTTTATCATTACATTATGGAAAATAATGAACTTTATCACAATATGCTAATTTCTTGAGAAGGACCTGTATATACAAGTCTTATATGTTCTTAAAGCTTAGAATCTTGGGATTCTAGCAAATATCTTGGTTTTAGTCCAGCTGTAAAATTCACAACGTTATGACTGCGAGTTACAACTACACATATAGTAAATATGTAATGTATTTTTTCTTCTCAAATAAAATCGAAATGCCAACTAGAAACATGACTACCATGCTTATTTAATAGGTTATTTATAAATGTATTATTTGTCCTTAAAGCTTAGAATCTTGGGTTTCTAGCAAATTAATTGGATTTAGTGTAGCTATATAATTCACAACGTTCACAATTACATTTTATTCAGGAAATATATGTTACAACATTTTACTAATGTTAAACATTTACTACAAAATATTTTACTTACAGTCATAAAATCCTACTTTTTGGTTTTTAAAGGGTCCCAGTAATGACATAATGAATAGTTTTCCCAGGTAAAATCCATGTTATGTGAAAATTGCAATTTCTTGACCGGACTGTTACTGAATGTATTCAAAATAAATGAAAAACTTGGTGTATTTAAACAGCGGGCCTGCAATTCTGAACAAAACACGGATGTGTAAAAAGTGTCAAACAGCTAGGCAATTTTGGAATACATGTCATCCTTATGAAAGAGAGATCTTAAAAATGTGCAAGATTAACTATTTTAACAGAAGTTTGACAGAGATAATTTACGAAAGAAATGTGCTGTTTGTCTCAGGACCCGGATGTAAAACGTCATAATTTTTTGGTAACGCTTTAGATTACAGCCCGTAAAGTACTGCGTAAGTACACAGAGTTTACAGCGCACCTTTCGGAAATTATAGTGTACCTATAAACTATGTACGTGTAATTATAAGGGAACAATTTATAATATTTGGGGAATATAGGGGTTTTACAGCCAGGAAAAATACAAATAATATATGCAGTAAGTATTTTATAACTACCGGCTAATTATTTTAATATTACATGTTATGTATGACCTACTATGCTTAAAAAACATGGAAAATTATATTGAAAATTCTAAATAAAACCATAAAGCAAAAACTCATTAACTCTGAAATTCTGAAATTCTAGTTTTCCTGTTCAGTAATCTCCATCATGCATCATGAAATGATAAAATATGTACCCCGTGGTTAAAAAGATATACTTTATATATAATATATTTAATATATTTTAATACCTATTATTCCAAAAAGGTACTTGGTGTATGATTATGATTTAATGAAGTATAGCAAATTTACTATATGAACTGCTGAACACCCAGTGCACTTTACAACCATGTCAGAGGTCTCTCCTGAATCTTCAGTTTGCAGAATCCACTTGGATGATGTGACGGCAGCCACCGTACAACGACGCCACTGTGATCACTACACACCAGCTTTATGTGGAGAGGAGTATGATCGAGCCAATACAGTGAATGTGTATGTTCTCCCTAAATTGCTCTCAAACATAAGATTGTTGTTTTGCATGTAGCCTAGGCCATATCACATAATATTTGAATAGTTAGCCCAAAGTTATGATTTAATTACTGTAGCCTTTATAAATTATTAGTAATTTTCCATATTATTTTAGCATAGTAGGTCATACATAACATGGAGTATTTAAAAAGTTAGCCCGTAGTTATAAAATACTTACTGCATATATTATTTGTATTTTTCCTGGTTGTTACCCCTCTATTCCCCAAATACTATAAATTGTTCCCTTATAATTAAACGTACATACTTTATAGGTACACTATAATTACCGAAAGGTACGCTGTAAATTCTGTGTAATTACGCATTACTTTCCAGGGTAATCTAAAGCGTTACCCATTTTTTCTAAAAAATATACTTTTACAAACAAAGCTACAGGTCATTGGCTGTTTACTGAATCATTCTAAAATGTTAGACATATGTGGCCAGCCCTTTAGCAACATGATTTGGAAATTAATTTTACATATCCAAAAATGTCAAAGTGTTTTCATTAAAAAAATATCAACCATAGGTTTGTCTCAGGTCAAGTGTAACAAGAGGTTAACTTTGGGTATGTTTTTTTACACAATGAGGGGGCGATCCTTAAGTAGTTAATCTTCCAACAGCACAACGACCGTAAGAACACGGCCAAGATATCAAATGGCTACAGGACATCTGTGGCTACAGGACAACTCTGTAAATATTCTTGAGTGGCCCAGCCAGAACCCAGACTTGAACATCTCTGGAAAGATCTGAAAATGGCTATGCACTGATGGGCCCCATCCAACCTGATGGAGCTTGAGATGTCCTACAAAGGAGAATGGGAGAAACTGCCCAAAAATAGGTGTGCCAAGCTTGTAGCATCATATTCAAAAGACATGAGGCTGTAATTGCTGCAAAAGGTGCTTCAACAAAGTATTGAGCAGAGTCTGTGAATACTAAATGTACTGTACATGTGTTTTTTTTTTTTTTTTATATATTTGCTAAGATTTCAAACACACATCTTTCACATTGTCATGATGGTGTATTGTTTGTAGAATTTTTAGGGAAATAATGAATTTAATCCATTTTAGAATAAGGGTGTAAAATAACAAAATGTGAAAAAAAGTGAAGCACTGTGAATACTTTCTGGATGCACTGTATGGAGGCAAATAGACATGGTCAAGATGATCTGCTGAAGTTCAAACCAAGCATCAGAATGGGAAAGGTGATTTAAGTGACTTTTAAAATGGCATGGTTGTTGGTGCCAGACAGGCTTGTTTGAGTGTTTCAGAAAATGCTGATCTACTGGGATTTTCTTGCACAACCATTTCTATGGTTCATAGAGAATGTTAAAAAAAGAGAAAATATCCAATGAGCTGCAGTTCTCGGGACAATAATGCCTTGTGGAGGCCAGAGGTCAAAGGTGAATGGCCAGACTGATTCCAGCTGATAGAAATGCCACAGTGACTTAATTAACCACACGTCACAACCCATGAATGCACAACACATCAAACCTTGAAGCAGATGAGCTACAGCAACAGAAGACCACACTGGGTGTGACCCCTGTCAGCTAACAACAGGAAAATGAGGCTACCAATTGAGCATTGTTTGAATGCCACAGCCTACCCATGTATTGTTGCAGATCATGTCCATCCCTTAGTGACCTTAGTGTATCCATCTTCTAACGGCTACTTCCGCAAGGAAAACGAGCGTGTCACAAAGCTCACAATCTCAAAATGGTTTCTTGATCATAACAATGAGTTCACTGTACTCAAATGGCCTCTAGAGTCACCAGATCTCAATCCAAACAACTTGGTTCTGGATGTGGTGGAACAGGAGATTTGCATCATGGATTTGCAGCTGAGAAATAGGCAGCAACTGTGTTATGTAATAATGTCAATATGGACCAAAAGCTCTGAGGAATGTTTCCAGGATCTTGTTGAATCTATTCCATTAAGAAATAAAGGCAGGGCTGAAGGTAAATTGGAGTCCAACCCGGTACTACCGTACTAAGTTGTACTTAATGAAGTGGCCGGTAAGTGTACTTCTATAGTAGTTTCCCCTTAAATTTTGTATTGGAATTTAATTCTTTACTCTGATTTATGTATGACTGACTGTCAAAAATTGAAAGTAGTAGGTCTTTCCAATGTCTGCAGTACATACCTATTCCATATTAGAATGTCCAGATGCTAAGCTACTGTACGTTGTTTTTATCAGATTTTTGAATCTTTGTAATCTTACTAAAAAGTGGCCTTTTTATACATACAGTATAAGTCAGCATTTAAAGGGTTAGTGTTTATAGAGATTTTGAAGAGTGGGTGTAATCAATAGGTAACTGAGGTTAGCTTGTTGAACAGTGTTGATAGATATTTGCACAACATATATTTTGGTTGTGAATCTTGTGTCTAAGGTATGGAATTGTGTGTTGTCTTTTGCCAAACGGTTGTTATAATAGAACAACAATTTGAGTGTAAAGCATTGTGTCTGTAGTATTACAGATTCCGAGAATGGTTCTGTTAAATGCGGTTTGACCCATTCTGCCACATTGGCCGGTTAATTTTTAATTATATTTCCATCATTTATGTGGTTGTGTTGTCTTGTCCTTTTGCAATTGAATGCCTTTGGCCATGTCATCATTGCAAATTATATTTAATTCTCAGGTGACTGGTTAAATAAATACATATAATAGTTTTTAAAACACAACATTTGGATATCCTAGGCATGTATTTTATGGCAAAAATCTTCGGTTTGCATGCAAAGAGCTGAATCTGACAAAAAACTAAATCAGCTCACCATCCCGAACGTGAAGCACAGTGGTGGAAGGATCATGCTATGAAGATCCTTGAAAAGCAACAACAACTGGGATACTTGTATGAATAGAGGGAACAATGCGTAGGAATGGGTGTGGTTAATCGAATATCTGAATATCCTAAAGTAAGTTATTATTTGAATACTGTTTTCAACATTTATTGAGTAGTGAAAAACGTTTTAAAAATTAAATACAAAAATAAGCAGTCTGCTGCAGTCTCCTTTATTTGGCACTCAAACCCGAGAAAATGTTTAGCAATTGGAGTGAGGTAAGGTAATATTTAGAAAGGGTGACCATACAACGTCCTCTTTTCCCTGGACATGTCCTGTGTTTACCGTTCTTTCAGCAACACTATATTATGCTAGCAACACGAATGCAGATTTTTCAAAATAATTGCACTCATTCCAATGCATGAAATAATCACTGTAAATTCATTTTAAAGCTAGTGAATTATAATCAAATCAAATTTTGCTGTCTATACTGCCTCAAGTCCCCAAGGGTTTGACATATTTGGATTAAACACAACCTACTGAACATTTATCCATAGCACATGTTTCAGCACAAGAAATAGTTTAGTTTATATGAGACAATATATTCATAGAAAAAAAAGCCTTCCCGCTGATAGTCCACTATCATGGAGAGAGGGAATAATTGTGTGCCCTAATGTGGCACATGATCAAGGCGCTCTAACCAAACTTACAGTTGGTTGTCCACCCAGGTCTAATTAGTGTACTTTAACACTAAATGGAGTATCCCTACGGGTGACGTATACTTCGGAGCAGCTCTAAACTACCCCAACTCCCTGTGAACAAACGAAACAAAACATTAATTATAAATTATACACTGTAACACACTAAACCAGTGGTCCTCAAACCCTTCCATGGAGGGCCTAGTGTATGCATGTTTTTTTACTTTTACCTTGTACAAGACTGATGGAGTAGCTCACTGATTGGTTAGGATCTCCCCTCACCTGGCAGTCTAGGTCCTAATTATGCTCTAATTGAAGGGAAAGCCAAAAACCAGCATACACTAGGCCCTCCATGGAAGGGTTTGAGGACCACTGCACTAAACACAAGACTGATACAACACAAGCACTTTATTAGGCCTAACACACTCAAACTAAACAAAGCCCTCACTCACTAACAAACTAAAGCAGGACAGAAAGACACCTTGCACACACAGGCAAAGAGCTCAGAGAGCAAACAAACACAGACTGACAAACAGTCTCTTAACACTTACAGAACCACGCACGCACGCACGCACGCACGCACGCACGCACGCACGCACGCACGCACGCACGCACGCACGCACGCATGATGGGATAGGTGCTGATGACTGGAACCAGGTGAACCGGATTATGGAAGGGAGGAGTCATTGATAAGTGGTGATTGTGATGATAATCAGTGCCACCTATGTGGAACTGACAAACTGAACAGAACAAACACACACAGAGCACCAATACAGAACAGGGCACACAGAAATACATGTACACACTGGGGGACATAACAACATGAATGAAGATGGAAAGATGCTTTTTGTGTTGACAGTGCTGCTTCCTGGCAGGCATCCTTCCATGGTATGGCTGTGTAGATAAATGTACATTGTTGGTCTACATAAAAACCACTGTGGCACACCAACAGCCTCGGATACCTTTACCCAAGATACTTTCTTTATGTTTGTGTCCCTGTATTTTAATCCTTCTAGGTGGATTGGCACTTGACAGCGTCAAAGCGTTACATCTCCCGACAGTAAACTAATGGTTGGTACTGTTGAAAACTGGGGATTTTGCTGCAAAGAATGAAGGCTATTTCATCCATATGGGTTCATCACAGCCAGAGATATCGCATCTCAAAGTTGTTTTCAGTGACTTAATTTTGACTAAAAACATTAAAGACATGAAGTAAGAAGTAAAAATGACAAAAGAAAATTTCTGCAAGGATGTAGGACTTCACCCTGCACTAGAACAGTTTCTGTTGGGGGGGTGGCTTTGTTTTAAAAAACGTATAGAAAAATAGTTAAAATATGTACATAAAGTGTTGTATTTACTTATTTGTATTTTCACCAAACTTTGTCACACTGGTTCTCAAGACCTGGGGGAATATGGATCCAACAGTGGTATTCTTCAAGGTTTACATGTACACTCACCTAAAGGATTATTAGGAACACCCGTTCAATTTCTCATTAATGCAATTATCTACTCAACCAATCACATGGCAGTTGCTTCAATGCATTCAGGGGTGTGGTCCTGGTCAAGACAATCTCCTGAACTCCAAACTGAATGTCAGAATGGGAAAGGTGATTTAAGCAATTTTGAGCGTGGCATGTTTGTTGATGCCAGACGGGCCGGTCTGAGTATTTCACAATCTGCTCAGTTACTGGGATTTTCACGCACAAACATTTCTAGGGTTTACAAAGAATGGTGTGAAAAGGGAAAAACATCCAGTATGCGGCAGTCCTGTGGGCGAAAATGCCTTGTTGATGCTAGAGGTCGGAGGAGAATGGGCCGACTGCTTCAAGCTGATAGAAGAGCAACTTTGACTGAAATAACCACTCGTTACAACCGAGGTATGCAGCAAAGCATTTGTGAAGCCACAACACGCACAACCTTGAGGCGGATGGGCTACAACAGCAGAAGACCCCACCGGGTACCACTTATCTCCACTACAAATAGGAAAAAGAGGCTACAATTTGCAAGAGCTCACCAAAATTGGACAGTTGAAGACTGGAAAAATGTTGCCTGGTCTGATGAGTCTCGATTTCTGTTGAGACATTCAGATGGTAGAGTCAGAATTTGGCGTAAACAGAATGAGAACATGGATCCATCATACCTTGATACCACTGTGCAGGCTGGTGGTGGTGGTTGTGGTGGTGTAATGGTGTGGAAGATGTTTTCTTGCTACACTTTAGGCCCCTTAGTGCCAATTGGGCATCGTTAAAATGCCACAGCCTACCTAAGCATTGTTTCTGACCATGTCCATCCCTTTATGGCCACCATGTACCCATCCTCTGATGGCTACTTCCAGCAGGATAATGCACCATGTCACAAAGCTCGAATCATTTCAAATTGGTTTCTTGAACATGACAATGAGTTCACTGTACTACAATGTCCCCCACAGTCACCAGATCTCAACCCAATAGAGCATCTTTGGGATGTGGTGTTCGTGCCCTGGATGTGCATCCCACAAATCTCCATCAACTGCAAGATGCTATTAAGGCAGTTCTGAAGGCGAAAGGGGGTCAAACACAGTATTAGTATGGTGTTCCTAATAATCCTTTAGGTGAATGTATTTCATAATAATTAACAAAAAATAAACATATGTTTTTTTTTGGCTCTACATAACATCATGCATGAAATTCAATGTCTCAGAATGTTGGATTTTATGTATTCATCTTGTAGCCAAGTCTTCTGAATCAAAAACTAAAAGGCACTTCACTGTAAGACCAAGTATGATCCTTTCAGAGGCCAAAATAAGGCTCACTTAGCTTAACAAGGACACATTGTACAGGTCTGGAAATCCAGACTCGTCAATTATACATTTTTCATCAGTTGTGAATGTAGATTGTACAGTAGGAACTTTTCACAGGGATGCCGCAGACAGGAGGAGCAGACATAATGTTTCTGATTTGCTATTGCCCAACCCAGACTAGCAAATTTTGTCTCAAATTACTGTTGCATATTAGCTTGGGTCCCATCTTTCTGCACCTCTCACAGTAGCATTGCACTTCCCACACAGTCACCTGACTCAATTGAAAATGAATGACCGCTTAGTGAACAACGCTTATGTTTCATTATGCTCAGCACAAATCAACAGGGTAGAAAATGATCAAACCCTGTAAAAATCCTTATCTTTTGTCACATTACACCCTGGAAATTAAAATAAATTAAATCCTACTTTTGCCAGTAGTATTTACACAATATAACCCTTGACATCAAAGTATGGATAAGTGATCATCAACACCTTAGAGTAACCATTACAAACCTGCTCAGGTACAACCAGTCACATCCCAGATCACACACCATGCTAATTGCCCCTGACCTGACATCAATTGTACTGTGTTTGATTACTTCATAAGAAAACCGCATGCTCCATGATGAGTCCATTACTAGTGCATGGCAACGCAAAGACACCATGGTTGATTTCAGGATTATTCTTTTTTGGCCCAGCCACATTTACTCATGTCCAGCTTAACGCAAAATTCTGACTACACCTCTGGTGACGTGACTCATAATTTTTGTCATGTTCATTGTCTTTTGTCATGTTTAATTTCTTGCATTTGTTTTCTTTCTTTAACCCATATTTAATCTAATAGTTTAACACTCACAAATCTTGCTACAATGTTTAGTGGTTCATGGTTTACTGTATGGTTTGCATTATGTCAGACTAATTCCCTAACGAAACGGCAGCAGTACTAAAAAAGTATTGACAATCCAGATATAAAAAAACTAAAATTGGATACTATTCGATTACTGAAATCATTTTAAATGCCCATTCCTAGTTCAAAGTGTAAATTACCTTATGTTGAAGATTTACATTTAAAGACAAAAGTGACCCTAAGTATACAGCGAAATCAAAGCTGAAATGGCTTCAGAACAAGAATGTGTTAGTCTTTGACAGGCCCAGCCAAACCCAAGCTTGCATCCCATGTGTAGACCTAAAATAGAAATACCCAAGTAGTCTCACAGAAGTAATACTTGCACAAGTAAATAGTACATAAGATCAATTAGAAATGTCTATAAAAGTTAAGGTGGCTTATTCAAGCAGTTTAAGATGCTTCAGCCAAATACCACTGTACCATTGATTCAGTTTCAGTCTACTGCTGTTTTAGCATGATATCCCTGCTGTTCTAGTATATATTTTCTGAATGCATTGTATGCAATTCATGTAGTATACATTATAATATTATTGTATGTCTTTTTGAAAACATATTTCAACAGTATATAATACACTGCAGTGCTAAATTTGTGCTTCAATGTAAAAATAAATCTGTAAACTGAAGATGCTTTAAAAAAAAGAATTGTTACTAAAAATAAAACGAATACTATAAAGAGCAGTAAACAGTGAAATAAATAAATTAAAATAAAACCCAGAGCTGTACCACTTCCTCACCTTCTGGTTTGAAACTTCTTTGTCAAGTTAAATTATTGTTCAATGATCTAACGTTGTTACTGATCATTAGCCCCTGTTGGTTATATTTTTGTTTTAACATGAACTGGCTGAACTGTGTGAACTGTAATAGCAATAACAAACATAACGCTTTCACCAAGATATTTTTGAATAAATATGATGAAACGAGAATACAAACCTAAGTCCCTGCTTTTTAAATCTGAATTTCAACCCATTGTTAACAGCAGTGAGATCTTGTGATTTCCAGTTCTTGAATCTGGTTTCTTTTGAGGCAACTGCTGAAGTGCATATTAAATGGCGGAAAATTATGTAACCATCAGTCATTTAAATGCAAAATTATAACCTTATTATTTACATCTATAGAGATTAATTTATAGAATAGAGAAGTACAGTATTTCATATGCCAAATGATATAAATAAAGCACAATATTCCATTGACTCATTATATCTTAACCAAGATGTGGTCATTATGAAGTCAGCATCCAAAGTCACATTCCATATATGGTGTGCTATGCTACTATGGACAAGGCATGGTTGAAACGAAGCACACTAAAATGATGCTCTTTAAGACAAGATATTTAGCCATGTCCTTCATAATTACAATGAAATGCTAAGAACAACACCACACCGAAACCAATCAGCCAACTGTTCACTGCCAAACGACCAAAGTCCACACAAACCTTTCTTAAGATTATGTTAATTATAATCAGTGAAGCGAAGTGCTTACTGCATATTAACCGGGCTGAGTCTAAATGCACAGTCGATTCCCTATATTGTGTGCTACCTTTGACCAGATTAGGACTAGATGGTGGACATTTGGAACGCTGCTCAGATGATCTTCTGAGGCAATACCTTATAATATGCATTCTGATTTGTTTACAAATTATACAAAATCTAACATAAAACATCATGATTTATTTTGCCCCGCCTTGTATGAAAACTTCATTCATGAAATAATTTTTTCACTTTTGTTTACAGTTTTTCCCGATTGCTAAAACACTAAAAGTGAATGCTCAGACCAAAGCGTTGAAACCATAATGTTTGCATGCATTTGGTACACTCAGGCACCAAGTGAATAAACACAATGTCGGCATGACACCGTAAACAATTCTGTAACACACGGTGCAAAACACTACACACATCGTGCATGTGTTACATTGGCCATTGATGAAACACTCTGCAGTCAGCACGTCCATTCAATAGTTAAAACACACACAACAGTAGCAACACCCCCCGCACACACAGTAAAACACTTAACCTGTAACTGAACACCAATCAGTCACTATATAATGTAGGAATGAGCACCTGTTGTGAGACAATCATGAATATGGAGGCTGAAGGACCAAGGGGAAGGAGAAGATGAGGAAGAGACAGGAAGAGGGAGAGGAGATAGAGGAAGAGACTGGTAAAAACCAGACATCGGGACTGAAACATCATCGGCCAAAGGGCCATCAAGAACGTTGCCGGGCAGTGCGAGGGGAAACTTCACCATGTGTGCCGCCATTAGTGGTCAGGGGGTCCTCCATCGGGGTCCTACAACACTGCACACATACTGACATTTCTGCATGCACTACATGCCGCGGTCACATAGGACCGACCAGGGCAGCCCATGTTCGTTGACATCTGGAAAGATGTCAGTTTCCACCGAGCTGCTCTGGTCCGGGACTGGTTCGCCAACCACGGCCATTTCATGGTGCTGTACCTGCCCCCTTATTCTCCGTTCCTCAACCTGATAGAGGAAGTATTTTCGGCATGGCTGTGGAAGGTCTATGACTGCCTACCACATGCACGCGTGCCGCTCCTGCGAGCAATGGAGGAGGCATGCAGAGACATCGAGGTGGGGTCAATCTACGGGTGGATACGCCACGCCCGGCGATATTTTCCCCGTTGCATGGCGAGGGAGAACATTGCCTGTGATGTGGACGAGGTGACGTGGAACAACCCCAATCGACGGAGTGATCCCTGACTTATAATGGGAGTTGTTGTGCTACCTGTACAATGTATCACTGAGGCTTGGTTGCAGGAATAAAAACAGTTTAAAAACTACAAATGACAGAAGTGTCTTCAGTAAAGTTGACCAGTGTGTTGTGTCTGTTTGACTGTTTATTGATCATGTGCATGTGTGTTAACTATCGATCTGAAGAGGACCTTTTGAAGTGTTAAGTTTTGATTGCAGAATGGAAGTTTTGACATGGCAGTTGTAGTCGGGAGTAAAAGGATACCAATTAAATAGTTATTCCCGCAACCAAGCCTCAGTGATACATTGTACAGGTAGCACAACAACTCCCATTACAAGTCAGGGATTACTCCGTTGATTGGGGTCGGGCCACGTCACCTCGTCCACATCACAGGCGATGTTCTCCCTCGCCAGGCAAGGGGAGAATATCGCTGGGCGTGGCATATCCACCCGTGGATTGACCCCATCTCGATGTCTCCACATGCCTCCTCCATTGCTCGCAGGAGCGGCACGCGTGCATGTGGTAGGCGGTCATAAACCTTCCACCGCCATGCCGAAAATAATTCCTCTATCAGGTTGAGGAACGGGGAATAAGGGGGCAGGTACAGTTCCATGAAATGGTCGTGGTTGGCGAACCAGTCCCGGACCAGAGCAGCCGGGTGGAAACTAACATTATCCTAGATGACAACGAACATGGGTGGCCCTGGCCGGTCCTATGTGACCGCGGCATGTAGTGCATGCTGAAATGTCAGTATGTGTGCAGTGTTGTAGGGACCCAGGGTGGCATGGTGATGGAGGACCCCCTGACCACTAATAGCTGCACACATGGTGATGTTGCCCCCGCACTGCCCGGCGACGTTCTGGATGGCCCTTTGGCCGATGATGTTTCAGTCCCGATGTCTGGTTTTTACGAGAGTCTCTTCCTCTATCTCCTCTCCCTCTTCCCCGTCTCTTCCTCGTTCTCCTCTCCCTCTTCCCGTCACTTCCTCATCTTCTCCTTCCCCTTGGTCCTTCAGCCTCCATATTCACGATTGTCTCATGACAGCTGCTCATACCTGAATTATATGTATAGTGACTGATTGGGGTTCAGTTACAGGTTAAGTGTTTAAATGTGTGTGCGGGGGTGTTGCTAATGTTGTGTGTGTTCTAACTATTGAATGGACGTGCTGACTGCACAGTGTTTCATCATTGGCCAATGTGTGTAACACATGCACGATGTGTGTAGTGTTTTGCACCGTGTGTTACAGAATTGTTTTTACGGTGCCATGCGGACATTGTGTTTATTCATTTGGTGCCTGAGTGTACCAAATGCATGCAAACATTACGGTTTGGACGCTTTGGTCTGAGCATTCACTTTTAGTGCTTTAGCAATCGGGGAAAACTGTAATGGTACCTGTTTGAACTTGTTATCAGTATATAAGACAACCTCAAACAGTCACACTCCAAACTCCACTATGGCCAAGACCAAAGAGCTTTCAAAGGACACCAGAAACAAAATTGTAGATCTGCACCAGGCTGGGAAGAATGACTCTGCAATAGGTAAGCAGCTTGGTGTGAAGAAATCAACTGTGGGAGCAATTATAAGAAAATGGAAGACATACAAGACCACTGATAATCTCCCTCGATCCGGGGCTTCACGCAAGATCTCACCCTGTGGGGTCAAAAGGATCACAAGAAAGGTGAGCAAAAATCCCAGAACCACACGGGGGGACCTAGTGAATGACCTGCAGAGAGCTGGGACCAAAGTAACAAAGGCTTCCATCAGTAACACACTTTTCTGAATTTATTTTTCTAATTTTGTCTGTCATAGTTGAAATGTACCTATGATGAAAATTACAGGCCTCTCTCATCTTTTTAAGTGAGAGAACTTGCGCAATTAGTGGCTGACTAAATACTTTTTTGGCCCACTGTATCTAACCCAAATCCCTGGCAGTACTATGCCAATTTGCGATGCCTCGTGCAGGATGTCCGTGGAAAGTCAGAGAACCCATGTTCAGGCTTGAACCACTGACTATCGCCTGTGATGTGGACGAGGTGACGTGGCCCGACCCCAATCAACGGAGTAATTCCTGACTTGTAATGGGAGTTGTTGTGCTACCTGTACAATGTATCACTGAGGCTTGGTTGCGGGAATAAAAACGGTATAAAAACTTCAAATGACAGAAGTGTCTTGAGTAAAGTTGACCAGTGTGTTGTGTCTGTTTGACTGTTTATTGTTCATGTGCATAATTTGGCTCATTGAGTCAGTCCCTTTGGATGATGATGTCTGGTTTTTACCAGAGTCTCTTCCTCTATCTCCTCTCCCTCTTCCCTCCCCGTCTCTTCCTCGTCTCCTCTCTCCTTCAACCTCCATATTCACGATTGTCTCACGACAGGTGCTCATACCTGAATTATATAGTGACTGATTGGTGTTCAGTTACGGGTTAAGTGTTTTACGATGTGTGCGGGAGTGTTGCTAATGTCATGTGTGTTTTAACTATTGAATGGACGTGCTGACTGCTGAGTGTTTCATCATTGGCCAAAGTGTGTAACACATGCACAATGTGTGTAGTGTTTTGCACCGTGTGTTACAGAATTGTTTACGGTGCCATGCCGACATTGTGTTTATTCATTTGGTGCCTGAGTGTACCAAATGCATGCAAACGTTACGGTTTCGACGCTTTGGTCTGAGCATTCACTTTTTGTGTTTTAGCAATCGGAAAAAACTGTGATGAACATTTTAACCAAATGTAAATATGTCAGATTATAGCCTTAGGCTAATTTCCATCTGCAGACCCCCTGGCAGGATGTGGCCCGAACCCTAATCGACGGCGTGATCCCTGACTTGTAATGGGCATTGTTGTGCCACCTGTACAATGTATCACGGAGGCTTGGTTGCGGGAATAAAAGGGTTTAAAAACTACAAATGACAGAAGTGTCTTGAGTACAGTTTACCAGTGTGTCTGCTTTGACTGTTTATTGTGCATGTGCATGTGTGTTTCTGAAGAGGGCCTTTTGAAGTCAGACTGTTAAGTTTTGATTGCAGAATGTCTTTTTGACATGGCAGTTAGATGTTAATCTTGAAGTGTTGTTTCAAGAATTCTTGTGTGTTGAGTTTTGACACAATGAGACAAATTTAGCATTTTGTGTGTCAACACATCAAATAGTGAAACGCATAAACCCAGTGACTTACCGTTTGCTGCTGCCCCGCCAGTACCACCTCTCTTCTTCCATCCACATTTCCTTGTTGAAGCCTGTGTGTTACAGTCCGTTGCATCCTCCTACCCGGACACATCCTCCTCCACTTGTGATAGACGGGGAACCAGCTTACTCGGTGAAGGACCTGTTGGCATCTCGGCGCAGCCAGGGGGTTCTCCAATAATACCTGGTAGACTGGGAGGTGTACGGTCCAGAAGAGAGGTCCTGGATACCCGCATCGGATGTCCTGGATCCCGAGCTGGTGGCATCTTTCCACCGTGATCATCCGGACGGTTCAGCTCCTCGTCCTCAGGGTCGGCATTCATCGCAGTCCTTTCAGGCTTCTGGAGCCACCTCGTCAGCGGAGGGCTCTATAACGTTGTCCGGATCCATCACCTCCCTGAATGCACCTCTCTACATCTCTCAAAACCAAAACAGTCTTAAATGCATTCCCATAGCCCGGTCTCAATCACCTGAATACTAAACACCGGTTCTCTCTTATCGAGTATATATACCTCCCAGATTACTCCACTAATTGCGAGATATTCGTTCTGCCAAAGTACTAAGCCTATATTTTCCTGCCTGTTACAATCTGGTTTGACCTATATATTACCCAGTTATTCGTCCTTGGATTTGCCCTGTGTACCTCTGCCTGTGTTTGATTTCCAGTCCAGTGTACCGACTCCTGCATGTTTCCCGACTTCGCCTGAGCCACTCCTTCCAGTAAGATTATTCCTGTGTACGATCCCTGCCTGGCCTGACTACCTCAATTCTGTTTACCGATCCCAGCCTGGTCTGACTACCTTGTCTCAGTGTATCTACCTCTGTCTGGCCCAACTACCTCGATTCTGTTAGTTGAACTATTGCCTGTCTCTGGACCTCTTTGCCTGGATTTTGTATTAATGAATCATTATTGTTGTATTGTGGAACCTTTTCCTGGTTGGTCATTACACTACTGTACGTCCTATTGCAATACCAAAAAATGTCGGATCCAGAGAGTTTGGTTTTTGATTTAATTTTAAACCATATTACCTAAACAAACTTCCTGCTATGCCATTCAACTGGTTTAAATCTAGCTTTATAAAGTAATCTAAAAGTAATGGTGTCACATGTAGATGGCTGGATGTTGAAGAAAGGGAGACCAATGCCAGGAGTAGAGTTCTTGAATGTTTATTTAGAACTTGCTTAAAAATAACAAAATATTTATGGATAATACAAATATAAACTGGAATTAAAGCCCATACTTAAGTAGATTTCCTGGAGGAACTGACACACAGGGCTTGGAGCTGCACAACAATAATAAATACAGCCTACTATGCTCTACACGGTATAGACATGGTAGCTTATAGACAGAGGGTATGCCTGGCTCAACAAGACAGTATATTTTACTTACAACACATATAGTAATATACAATTCCCAAGGTTAGTCAGTTCTACTCCTCATCCATTTAATTCATAAATCTTCCAACGTAGACAGAGGTATGAACTTTCAATGATGCACAACCACCCTCTGGAACACTGCAGGTTAAGTAGCTTTATTGTACCAATGTCCCATAATCAACTCAAATACATTAAAACATGGTTCATATTTAAACCCATAATAGTCCATTATCATAAATCAAGCGAAATATCAGTTCAATGCCATGACATATAATATCCAGTCCAGAGACTGAGTCGTGACAAATGGAAAGTAATCATATTACAATCGGGAAATTCAAAAGTTACGTTACTGATTACAATTGTGGATGGGTAACTAGTAGTCTCAAAAGCCAGATGGATATTTCTGCAATCTTTGAATGGCTACAGTATAGACGTCTGGACAACTTCATGTGAAATTATAAGCGCAGGGGAGGGACCTCACTCTATAAAGCATGAGCACAATTCTTGACAATGTTTTCCGCCCCTCCTACACAATCCCGTGATTGGTTAGAAAAGTTGTTTGTCTGAAGAGAACACTAATATGAAAATGTTTGTCTCTATGTCCGAATGTGCAAAAAAAATATTCTTACCAGATCTTGTGTTCTTACCCGAGGTCTAGCCACAAGTCTCGGTAACTGCAACGGATTACATTTAAAAAAGCAACCTACTCAAACTTGCGTTTGAGAAACTGTAAGCGCTAATATTTGTTGTGTGATGATGACAGCAAAGTCTCTTTTTGCTGTCAAGATTCCCAAACCATGTGTGTTGATGTTTAATCGTAGTTTTGGAGACTGTCTGACTGTCACGTTCCAAAGATTAGGAGGCAGGTGCATCTTCACTCAACATGTATTTATTTTTCCAACAAGGAAGAACTTGACAAGAACAGAAAAGAAACATTAGGGACTACAATGATACATAACATGTAAAATGACAACACTACCTTAACATAAGACCAGACTCTACACTAAACATTTCAACATAATAAGGAAGTCTACAAAACAGAACAACCACGTACCTTGACAAGAACCTGTAACGATTCCCAGTTCCCCTTCCCTGGACATTGCCACTTCCCTATTCCATCCCGCTCAGAACTACAATTCCCATACATCAGTTCTACTTCCTGTGGATTACAGCTTCCCTAGTCATACTTCCTCAGAACTACAGTTCCCATACCCGGACTCAATTATCATGATTCACCACACCTGCTCACTCCATTTTGTATTTAA
>JACXGM010017644.1:0-19596 GCA_016801145.1 Umbra pygmaea | reverse complement strand
TCTATGGGGTTCAGGTCAGGAGAGTTGGCAGGCCAATTGAGCACAGTAATACCATGGTCAGTAAACCATTTACCAGTGGTTTTGGCACTGTAAGCAGGTGCCAGGTTGTGCTGAAAAATGAAATCTTCATCTCCATGAAGCTTTTCAGCAGATGGAAGCATGAAATGCTCCAAAATCTCCTGATAGCTAGCTGCATTGAGCCTGCCCTTGATAAAACACAGTGGACCAACACCAGCAGCTGACATGGCACCCCAGACCATCACTGACTGTGGGTACACTGGACATCAGGCATTTTGGCATTTCCTTCTCCCCAGTCTTCCTCCAGACTCTGGCAACTTGATTTCCGAATGATATGCCAAATTTGTTGTTGTTTTGTTGTGCTGCTTCTCTGTAGCCCAGGTCAGGCGCTTCTGCCGCTGTTTCTGGTTCAAAAGACCTGGGGAATGCGGTACCTGTAGCCCATTTCCTGCACACGCCTGTACACGGTGGCTCTAGATGTTTGTACTCCAGACTCAGTCCACTGCTTCCGCAGGTCATCAAAGGTCTGGAATCGGTCCTTCTCCACAATCTTCCTCAGGGTCCGGTCACCTCTTGTCGTTGTGCAGCGTATTTTGCCACACTTTTTCCTTCCCACAGACTTCCCACTGAGGTGCCTTGATACAGCACTCTGGGAACAGCCTATTTGTTCAGAAATTTCTTTGTGACTTACCCTCTTGCTTGAGGGTGTCAATGATGGCCTTCTGGACAGCAGTCAGGTCGGCAGTCTTACCCATGATTGCGGTTTTGAGTAATGAAACAGGCAAGGAGTTTTTAAAAGCCTCAGGAATCTTTTGCAGGTGTTTAAGAGTTAATTAGTTGATTCAGATGATTAGGTTAATAGCTCGTTTAGAGACCCTTTTCATGATATGCTAATTCTTTGAGATAGGAATTTTGGGTTTTCATGAGCTGTATGCCAAAATCATCAGTATTAAAACAATAAATGACCTGAAATATTTCAGTTGGTGTGCAATGAATTTAAAATATATGAAAGTTTAATTTTTATCATTACATTATGGAAAATAATGAACTTCATCTAATATGCTAATTTCTTGAGAAGGACCCGTATGCTCAACAGCCTGGAAAATACAGGACCATGCAGGTCACACCTCACACATATAGTGCAAAGAGGCCATGCTACAGGTGGAACAAATTCAGAGCTTCAGCCTTTGATGAATTTCCTGAACAAAAGCAATCATGTTTTATCCCCACAACTGTCACTCTGTAAGCTATACCTAATTGGACTATGTCTGAATGTCTTGTAGTGTATAATGTATAATGTAAAGCGGCCTTGAGCTATGGAAAGGCGCTATATAAAACTTCTTCTTCTTCTACTAGAGGAGTATCCACCTGCCAGTCTTCACCAGAAGTAATTAAAAAGTAATATAATAGTGTCTATTGGTGATTGGCTTACACAACATACTCTTTGAAAATGCTACATATCTTTACAAACTAAATTAAAAGTTCATGCAATCCATTCCAAATAATGCAAATATTAAAAGCGCTGAACTCGTATTGATAGAAGTATACAGGAGCTTTAACAGGTTGTGTGCACAACACAAATATAGGGTAGCTGTTTCAGGCTACATTTCTAGTTTCATAATCCGCTGGTGGAAGGCACAGTAACAAACAACCCAAACACATTATGAGAAATCTGGAAATGCGACAGCTTATTAGGGTAATTAGTCAAGTGTTTACCTCGGCATTACAACGAGATAACATCAGTAATCACATTATTTACAAAGAAATAGCATACAACACCAAACAAACAAATCACATCTGCCAAGTCTGTTCCCGCAATTCTGGCATAAAGACCAACATGATGACTGAATATTCCTAGGTAAAAAAAGGTGTAAAGTTCATTGCACTAGTGTGACAATGTTAAATCTAACCAAATGTTAACATGGTGCTCAGCTAAATTCTTCACCGTACCTTATGACTAAAATAAATGTATAATCGAATCATGTGTCTAGGCTCAGCCTAACTTAATGGAAGTCTAACAAAATGTAACTCCCTCATCCATGCCTCATTCTAATTCACTTTAAAAAGAAATGCAGAGTTTCACATTAATAGAGGTGTTTACAGGATGACCTTGAATTTAAGCAACATCTGAAAAATCAGTGCTTGTGGATTTTGTCTTAAAACAACCCAGCCGTACTTCCATGCATTTCCCATCTGTGTAACATTGGTACTAGACTTCAGGTAGATGACACATTTCCATGAGTATTCCAAACAAACATACACACAGACAGCCAATCAGATAACCTGAAGAGAGAATTCTGCGGATGACTAGAGCTTTAAATTCTTCCTTTAAGCCAAAGTTGCCTACAGATGCTAATTCATGAACAATCAATATAATGGTGCAACTTTGAAAGTGATGTAGAAATGTGACCGTGTTTACTTATAGGCCTTAAACAGCAACATGTTGATGTGTCACTGCAATATACATTATGTTGCAAACTACCTCTTATCTAACCTAAGAAACCAGAGTTAGTGGGGTAAATACTTTATGATGAGTCCACATAGACTACTTCTCTAGAAGTTGCACAAAGATGCAAACTAAATGTCCCCATTATGAAATGATTGGTATGGTTCTGGAAACATACTGTAGGAATAATAAAAACCTTCTAAGACAACTTTGACATCCCACACATTCTAGCTTGATGGACACTTAACTTGCATAATTGTACTTTTCATGACTAATAATAAAATATGAATAAAACATTTGAAGTGAACATTTATAGTAGCACTGCATGGGAGGAATACATTGGCATTTTTAAATAAAGCTGAGTAGAAGATCATTGTCCTATCTGAAAGTTTCAATACAATTCAATATAGTGCTTATTGTGGAATAAATGAGTACAATCGTTTTACACAAGTTACCTTTTCTGTCCCAAACACCCCTTTTATATTAAGACTGTACTACAAGTAAAGTTGGTCCGTCCTGCCTCATTCAAATTATATCTTCATAACTAACATTGTGGGACAGCTTCTTGTTGGATCCCCACCAGCCATTTTCCAATTCCCCTTAAGCATTATCACATCGACAACCCATCGCTAAGTATGGGATGGTCGAAGATTGATCACATGCTATGTCCAATCCGTCACACTGCTCGTTCAACACGGAAGCCTTAAGTCAGTACATATGTGGGCGGTTTATAACTATAACGGTGACTGAATTCACAGGTGACTTCGAACCTAGCAGTCCCGGAGCACACCTGGAATGCTGTGACCAGGATACAAACTCTGGCCGTATGGGACAGTTTTGGAAATAAATTATTAAAAACTAGAATGGAAAGAATGAATGCTGATAAAAAAAAGTCTGCACTCCAGAATATACACCTTGAGGACATTGTTGTGTGGAATCGCCCTTAATCAAATCTGAGATAGCCTTATTCTACTTGAGGTGTTCCTTGGTCAACACAGTCCCTTTTCAGATGGCTGAGGCTTGTGTTTGCATTGCCTGGCATTAGTCTAAGTGGCACAGAGTAAAATGCTCAATGACAAAAGTCACTACACTGTGACATTGATAGCTATGTAAGCAGAGCTTAGTGAATAGACCCAGCTAAAATATGAATGCTCTTAACATTTTGTTTCTCTACTGTAAAAATTTGCAAAGCAATGTATATTAGATAATGACTAGATTATGCAGTGCTTTGTTACACATAAAAAGCACTGCCTAAAAATGAATCTTTATGATTTTTTATCGCAATTTCTCCCTTCCCAATTCTAATTTACCATGTTTTGTCGGCAGCGCTGCAACTCCTTGCACAGATGCAGGATGGCGAGGGGCAAACACATTTTGCCCAACCACATGTCGCAGAGCCGCCAATACATTTCACTCTGCTCATCCTACATGGATAACATTAGTCCGATCATGCACGGGATGATAACATTCACCAACTACACTTCCATGATTTGAATTAAAAACGGGGCCCAATCTGCACACAAGGAGTCGCTGGAGAATGACGTGGCAAGGTAAATAATTTGACTTAAATGCCTCGTTATCAAAGACCGACCAGCGCATGCCCATTAACAAACACTGTGGATGCACAACTCGTCAGGGCATCTTTGCAATTCCTGTTCAAATGGCAAAATAAGCTCTGCAGAGTGTAGGGAATCATTGCCCAATCGAAACAGTTCTTTTTTTCTCCAGATTTTTGTAATATTATAAAATGCATGTTCTACACCTTGGTCATTGAAGGTTGTTCTGTTTTTACTACACAAAATTCTACAGTTCACTTTCTGATTCAAATATTTCTAATCCAAATATAGTCAAGGGCATATGAGCAGGGGGTACCTCCCACCCTAAAATTGAATGTTGTAATGGCAGAGCCGCCATTGGCTCCCCATTCTCTTCACAGATCAGGTTCACACTGAGCAGATGTGACAGACGTGAAAGAGTCTGGAGACGCCATGGTGAATGCTAAGCTGCCTGCAACATCATCCATCATGACCAGTTTGGGGGAGGGTTAGTAATGGTCTGGGGAGGCAAATTCATGGAAGGTTGCACAGTCCTCCACGTGCTAGCCAAAGGTACCCTGACTGCTGTTAGGTACCGAGATGAAATCCTCAGACCCATTGTCAGACCTTAAGCTGGTGCAGTATGCCCTGGGTTCATCTTGGTGCAGGACAATGCCCGGCTTTGTGTGCCGGGGTAGGTAGGCAGATCCTGGATGACGAAGGCATTGATGCCATTGACTGGCCCTCACGTTCCCCAGGCTTGAATCCAATTTAGAAGCTCTGGGACGTAATGTATCGGTCCATCCTTCACCGCCAAGTAGCGACAGACTGTCCAGGAGCTCACCGATGCATTGATCCAGATGTGGGAGGAGGTCCCCTAGGACATCGTCCCATCAGGAGCATGCCCAGACATTGTCAGGAGTGCATACAGGCACTTGGGGGCCATACACACTACTGAGTCACATTATGAGTTGCTGTAATGAAATTCACACAAGTTGGAACAGCCTGTGATTTCAAATGTTTACTTTTCGGTGCGTGAGAAACCAGCATTTAATCAGTCGATGATTTGTTTCCATTTACCGTTGTTACGTCATTTTGTTCACAACAAATTACAAAATGTACAATAAATATTTGTATCTTTAATGTGTGATTTGAATGTTCCATTAATATTTTGAAGCTGTGTATTATGCAGGAAATGATATGGAAATATTATCATAATACTACTCATTAGACCTTTAGATGCTATACCATTTTTAGTCTGCAGACAAACAGCTATCAAAAAATAAATTGTGAATTCAAAAGATGGTCAAAGTGAAAATGTATGATCCTAAGCAATCATGTTCAAATGGCAAAATAAGCACTGCATGGTGTTGGAAATCATTGTTCCAGCCATTTAAATTGATCTTTCAGATTTTTTATCTGGACATTTTTTTACAGCTTTTGTAAACTGGTCACTGAAAGGGAAAGTAGATTCGGCCTCACTGCGGTGAATTCTACACAGTGACCCTTTAACAAAGAGAAATAATCTGGAAAGCTTGACTGTCCTTTAATAATCTCATCATGTAGCACGGGGTAGCGTACTTGTACTGTATTTGACAGCTGTTGGACTGAGTGGCAAGATTAGATGGCACATTTGCTATTTAATGCAACAGCTTATGACAAAATACATTTCCAACTCGGCTTATAGCCAACTGTCGTAATAGTGAAAAAAAAATGTTTATGTGCCCTACATAATTCATTAAATTCAGAAAGTCTGAATGGAGAAGAACTTACATTTTTAGAAAAAAAATATTTAGAAGACAGCATGTTGCCTGTCCCATAGAAACACAGCTTGTAATTCAAAGATTAACCACAATCTTCAATAGTAGTCAACTAAAGCTATGGAGTGCTGAAATCTGAAGTTTCAAAGTGCTATTAAAATGAAATTCTTGATGCAGGTTCTTTGACATCACTGATGGTAAAAAGGTAGAACAGACTAAAAGGCTGTAATGTATTCACTATGTTTCATAAAACTTCACATGGAAAACGCTGCATCTGAGTTGGTGATGCAATGGAAGTCAGTTTAAAACATACAGCCCTTGCCATAGTTTCTATATGGCTCCTATACTGTACACCACAGACATAGGCACCAGACATTGCCTTTTGATTGCCATGGATAGAACAGTTATCAAATCAATGAAAGCTGTCAGTTCCATCTGGTCTATTGGCAGCATTCAAGCCAAATAATCGCAGCTTCTCGATAGATGGTTAATTTTATCTTTAACATCAAGGATTCAGGTCAGGCCGCCGAGGTGGAAAACTGGCATGTGAGACTTTGTTCACATCGCACACGGTTTCTTCTTCATTTGGGTAAATGGAAAGCGAGTTGGTTTATAGGAGGATGGCCAATTTCTATTTTAGCTCATGACCTGAAGAAGTTTAAGAAACCCTGTTGATTTAAATAATGGATGGCAGGGGGAGTAGACTTAAAATATGCAGGAATTAAATAAGTTCTATATAATAACTTCAGTTGTGGCAGGAAAAACTCCAACACAGAAATATTTACTGCAATGATCCATAGCAGCAGTGGAAATATACTATTGACTTGTTGTTCACCAACATGCATAACATCTAACCCGTCTTAAGGGAAGTAAAACCAATGGCACTCATAAGTAATTATCCTACAATCTAAAACACTGCATACTGTAATTACTTTTAAGATTTAAGCAGAAAATGTGTTGTGGTTCAAACATTAAGCAAAATATGACTTAAATGGACTTTAGCCCACCACTAAAGCCTAATTCAGCATCCTCAAACCAAACAAGGAGGTCATAATATTGCATAATTTAGCAGATGCCAAGATGCCAAGACCGACCAACCATACAGACTGGGTCTGAATGTTAACCCATGGCTTGACTCCAAGTGCCCTGCAAAACTGACGCAATATGGATCTGGAATAGTGCACCGGCACCCTACTAATATATTTTGATTCAATAAGAAGCTAGTTAAAATAGTATCAGTAAAATATTAATTTACAGCATAACGGGCGGAGAAAACTACAAACTGTTTTTTTCAAACTGTTTTAGGTGAATAATCAAAGTTACACGCAGGCTGTTTTGAACACTGGCAAATATGCAACACAAACAGACACAGTCACATTACCACTAGAAACGCTGGATAGATCATGCACCAGATAGGCAATAAGACTTTAGTTAAGGACTAGTTCGTTACCTGCCAAGCTCTTTGCCCGGAATGATAGTGTAGTGGTCAGTGAAGGGTTCGTTCTTAATAGGAGTTGTGATTTCGGAGAGTAGCCCACAACGGTTTTGATTTGGTTCTGTTGCATGCCCATAGTGGCAAAGGGTTCGGCTCCTAGTTTCGCTTGTCCGGGGACATTCAGGAATCATCGCGTAGTTCCGATGAAGACGACTGAAGCTTGTACTACTTGCGATCTTCTGTTCTCGTTCAAATCAAACAAACAGCAACAAAGTTTGCAAACGTTGGCTACTAAATTACCACAGAAGCAGTAGGTCTAGCTGCTTTATGAATAACAAAATAAAGCCACATGCTTCACGGATACGACACAGGAGAAAATGTGTACTTTCATGTTCAGCAAAACAAAATCAAAAGGCGAAACAATGTTTCAATATTTTTCTACTGAATGTGCTTTCACGCTCGTTCATCAGTCTGTAACGGATGACATCCAAGTTCACCCGTTAGATACTTTGCTCTCTGTCGCCGTGGTAACTCTTTGATTGACAAACCATTCGACCGAATCGGGTGGCTGATGGTACATTCCTACAATCAGGAAGAAGGCTATCCGCAACAGTTAGCTCCCTAATTTCATTGGTTAGCTCCAGGAATTCTACAGTGGGCGTAGTCAAAAAGACTCATTCAATTAACTTGGAAGTAGCACATTTTAACTGTGAATTTCCAGAAATAAGTGGAAAAATCACAATACATAGATTTTTACTATACCTGGGTCTAACCCATATCTGCTTTGACACTATTTAGTCATTTTAAAGTCTGGACTGTGGATTTCCAGTGCTGTTGCTGGAGAAAATTGTCTCCATTTCCAATTTAACACACCTGAAACTTATAATTATAGCTTGGTTTTCATGTACTTTGTAAATTCGAATTCTCCCTCTTTTTGTAAAAGAAAGTAGTGATCTTGTTCTGCTGCTGGAATGTTGAGTGTAGTTGGTTGTCTACTGCTTCAACCCTGCAATTTTAGCCAACCTCACTAGCGTCTTTTACTAACTAAGCCGATATAGTAACTTGGTGGCAGGTAGTTTTGCTGTTAGGGCTTCGGGCCAGTATAAAATTGTTGCTAGTTCTTATCCCTGAACTAATTGATCTGTCAGCCTGCCTTTGAGCAATTCACTTACCCCTCATTGCTTCTGAGTTGGTGTCAATAAATTGCTGAGCCTGTGAATGTGACTTTCTCATGTTGCATGCAGGGAAAGTGTACAAAAAACATAATGACACTTGTAGAGTAGTTGTATGTGTGGAATAAAATAAATATAAGCACACTGAATTATTTCTTTTACTTTTTTGGCTCTATAGGTCTATGCCTATTTCAAGGTAATCTAAGAAAACAGGCATTAAAGAAACTAAGTACAATTGAAACGTCTGGTTTTCAGGGAGAAAATTAAGCTATTTTTCTTACACCTTTATTTAACCAATTAAGACAATTAAGAACTGATTCTCTTTTGCAATGGCTCCCTGGTCAAGATCAAGCATGACAGTGCAAATATGACATACATTTTCACATACAATAAACCAAATATTCCAAAGAATATATTTACAATGTGTAAAAAAAGGAGGTCAGTTTAGAGGATTAGGTCAATACATAATCCATGATGTCAGAACAGTAACAATGATGGTCACAGTAGTGAGTGATAAATAGGGCGTTGGTGATAAAGTGGTTGAGATAGACTAAATACATTTTTTTAGGAGTATGTTAGAGGCAATCTTTTATATAACATCACAGAAGGCTAAGACTGGTAACATGGTAATTTTAAGACTGGTAACATGGTAATTTTAAGACTGGTAACATGGTAATTTTAAGACTGGTAACATGGTCATTTTCACAAGAATATGTTTTGCAGCATGAGCAAAGGAGGCTTTGTTGTGAAACAGGGATCCAATTCTGGATTTGATTTTAGATTGGTATGTGAGCCTCCAAGGAGAGTGAGAGTCTAACCAGATACCTAGGTAATTGCAGGTGTCTACATACTCTAATTCAGATCCGTCCAGAGTCTTGATGCTTGTTGGGCGGGCAGCATCCAGTTGAAAAGCTTGCATTTAATTTAGCTAGATTTTAGAAGCAGTTGGAGTTCACGGATGGAGTGTTTGAAGGTCATTAAAGCTCATTGAATATCTGAATCTTTCCAGCCAATTGTATCCAAAATAGTTGATTTACCCCAAGCTTTGATCGACAAAGTGTACAATATTGACACCTGCTGGTAAAATAATTTAGGGCAGCCAAAATTATTATAGATGATGTCCTGAATGCTAAATGGAAGCAGTGGTATATTTAAGCAATAAGGATGAAGGGGTGTGGTATATGATGAATGTAACATTGCTAAAAGCTGTTCTTAAATATGACCAATCACTGATTGCATGGACACTGAACTTAGCCATGGAAAATTTGCAACATAAAAAACCTAGAGATGCATTATTGCTCTTATAAACTGGCTATGAATGCAATTAAAGCAGTGAAAATGTTGTCATGTCATACCAGTGGTATACAGTCTGGTTATCAGCCATGCAAAATTATGTGTGATAGCGGTAGCATCAGAATCCATCCAGGGCTGCTTCAACTTCTGTGTCCAAGCCTACCCCCTTGGTGTAGTCCCGCATCGTTTATTGTTAATTTTTTGGGATTCTCCTTTACTAAAGGATTGTCTGGCAGACAACGTCACGCAAGCAGCCCCCTAAACCCCGCCCAAAGTCTTAGAGTCCCAGTGAGAAAAGTCCCAGGTACAAGGTTGGAGATGATCCACTTGGGAATGGCCGACTGGCACCAGATCATTTTCAATGGAAACAAGAAGCACCAATGTTTTGGTGAGCTACACCGGTGTTTCTCACCAGTGGAAAAGTGCCATTAGTGATCAGCTTCCAAAAGCTGCATTTGATGATATTAAAAAAATTGGAAAAAGCAGTTCAGATCCTACACTATGCAATGTTAATTTGCCACCAGAAATGCAATGAGTGGATGACAAGTTCTGATTCTGCAGTGTTTGTCAAAGTTAGCAATAATGTTGTGGCCCAGATGATTCTGTCTGATAACAAAATTATTAACCAATTTCAACAAATTGTTATGTTATCACATTACGTTAGCATTCCATAGACTCCCATTAATTTCAGGATCACTTTGACCAAGAATAAATTTACATCTGAAGCATTTAAACACTCTATTTGTCCATTGTTTATTTCTAAAGAAATAGGACAATGTATATAACGCTCCATTACCTTGTATCTCATGTTATGTCCCCGTAGCAGCCATTTTTGTGAAAATATGCTAACAGTTGTGTCATAAACAAGCAACTTTCTGTGGCATAGTAGAAAAATGACCGTATAGTCCAGAAGAAGCTTGCAGGCAATCGGTGGACGTGAAGGCATACAGTCTAAATATTTTCCCATGTCCACACCTGTGCTGATTCCCTTTTTCAGTTTTCAGTCCGAAAATCTACACAGTCTCAAACCGACCTGTCCTTTCTCCACGACCCAGCTTTGATTTGTGGGTTCACAGGCGCCTCGGCCATATGCATAATTGTCCCAAAGCTGAGGGAGCGAAAATGATCAAGGGTGTAGGGGCTAATAACACCATCCTATACCCACTTGGCCACTTCAAGCGAGTGTGCAATGATGCAGCTGCCACTAACAAGTAGCTAAGGAAGTAGACTCCCATAATGCACCGGTTTCATTTTGAGCATGCGCAATATCACACAAAGAAATATATAGGCTTGCCCATTAATATGATTGGCATTTGTTTGAAACAAGAAATTTAGAAAATGAAATGTTAAATTATTACTCATGGTATATCCATCTTTAAAGATAGGAGGAATTTTAAAATTAGAAATAATGTTACATAAATCAATAGTGAAACATGAATTGTACCAGTCAAGGCAGAACTATGTCCTGAAGTTGATGTGTTTCCTAAACCCCTAGCCACCCTGGGGGAAGTCACCATCTGTGTTTCAACATCAACATGTGACCATGGAGGGCCCTCCAAGCGAGGGGGTAGGCTGTAGGGTTAATTATAGTGTGACGGTCGACCTTGTGTTTGGTTTTTGCCAAAAAGCGCTTGCATTTCAGTCCAGAAAGTTCAGTCTTGGTCTCATCTGACCATAAAACCTTATGCCACATGTCATTAGAATCTTTCAACAATGGTGTATTCTTTACAGTGCCATGCACTACTAGTAATGTGCTCATCATGGAACAGATGTTTTTCTTATGAAGTACTTAATACCACTACAATTGATGTCAGGTGGGGGGCAATTAGCATGGTGTGTGATCTGGGAAGTGACTGGTTGTACCTGAGCTGGTTTATAATGAATTTAATTTATATTATATTGTAATAATTGTTCAGAATTTTTGTAAATGTCATTGTTACTTTGATGTCAAGGGTTATAATGTTTAAATACTGCTAGCAAATTTTAGATTTAAGTTATTTTAATTTCCAGGGTGTTATGTGAAAAAATGTAAGGTTTTTGAAAGGTTATAATCATTTTCTATTGACACTGTACATACAGACTGTATGTTTGCTGTCCCACAAACGGTCTCTGTCTCATCAAGTGTTTCACTCCAACCAATAATGACTTGGCTTCACCACAAAAACCCACCAGACTCCCATTACCTAATTCACCAATGTATTTAGATCCTGGTTTGTGTTTAGTAGAAGCCCGTTGGGACTCAGAGTGAGGTTATAATGCGCTTCTTCCAGAGACCCTTTCACAGGCCTTTTATTCTGTCTGACGACATCAGGCTGATTAAGGTTATGGTGGAGTTCATATTTGCACAGATTAATTTCAGTTATTGAAGTTAGAACAAAATGGATGGCCTTTAACCAGAACCAGTTTTGAAAGCAGGCATGGTGCTGAGCGGTTTCAAACGTAATGGGTAAGCAGTGTGAGACAGATGGTGCTGTCACAGCTGAGTGGAAGGTCTGTTGTGGGATCAAGAGAAGACTGGAGAACATGCTGGAACCATTTACGGCTCAGATCCTCCTCGCAACCTTCAGCAGCATCGAGAGGGACGAGAGTGTCAGAAAAAAAATAAAAACACTTTTTTTTTTAGTATTTATTTTGTTTTGTGTAAACTCGGCAGAGGGGATTGCAGGGTTATATTAACATTGACGTTACTGTAGGATCAGCTCAAATTCAACCTCAGTGACTTAAAGAACACACAAGATTAATTACGAGGTGATTGTTTATTGACATTTTTGTACAGGTGATATGAGTAGATGGAGTGTCATCACACCAATGCAAATCTGATTTGATCATAAGCAAGGTCATGATGAAAATATGAACCTAATTTACATGTACTCTATATCAAAACTTTCCTGCCACTTATGAAAAAAAAATGGAATATCTATTTTCAAGTGGATGTAACAGGAAAACAAATAGGTAAATTCAGAGTTTGAAGTAAAGAATAACAAAAATAAGGTACCCATAAATCAACTGTCTAACAGTTAGGTACTGCATGATATTTGTTAATTGATATTGATTATCATTGCATAATTTCTTTGGAAAGACATTAAATATTTGAATAGTTTAACATTAATGCATTTCAATAGATCACTATGTAGTTTATTTTTATTTCAAAAGCAATCTTGGCCATTTAATTTAAATAAATATGCCCATATAACAAGGGTGTATCACATTAATTGATGCCTGTGGTATTCTATAGAATGAGTTTCTCATAATGCCAGTAAAAATAGAATAGATACAGAATGACACTATTTTTTTAAATACAATGCATGACAACGCCAACCACATCAGTTTTAAAACAACACATCTGCAGGGTGCTATTATGGATGCAGACATTCTCTGTGTCTTGGAACATTAAGGATTCCAACATCAATGTCTTGAATCAGCCACAGTGACCATCTGTCAACACCAACATAGAAGATGGATTAAGTTCATGGTTTGGATCAAGGGCAGTCCATTCAGAAAGTTAACATTAGTTCCAATCAAAGAAATTGAAAAATGCCAAGTATGAATTCGCAAAAAAGAAAGAAAAAATAAGCTATTTCTTTCAAGTGTATCAGACTTCTGAATTGACTGCCTTCTATTTGAATTGTGGCAAAACCAGATGATGAGAAGAAACAGTAAGTGACCATGTTCCTATTACAGTGCAAAGGGAAGAAACACAGACCCCAGCAACATCTCTCCACCAACGCTACACTCTTAGACATACAACTTTGTTGTGTTTTTAAAGGTACAAAATGAAGGCAATAAGTTGTATGTACAAATAACAAAAATTATATTAAAAAAACTAACTCCTGATGTTGTTATTGAAAGTAGTTTACAACATCATAATTATATTTAAAAAATCCAACAATACTGGACAATCTTTACAAAACAAAACATTCAAATTAGTTTTCCACCTTACGTCGTCAAGAGAAATCATACTAATGCATCACCCAGTTTGACAGAAAATAAATACACAATTGTTATAGAAAAATAACAGTACTTATGCAACAGTTTGAAAAACAACCAACAAAACCAACCAACAAAACCAACCTTACTACACTTTTTATTTTCAGGGGCTTTTATATTTTCAATTCAACAACATATGTATACAGTCTGTTTAATCACAGTGCACCTTCTAGTCTTAATCAACATTAATCTACAGTACTGTACAGTACAACTAGGGCCTTGTTAGAGCCCATTTCCCAAACACCAATTCAGACAAAACATCTCTGAACGGGGTTGCTAATCTAGGATCAGGTTAGGTCACTATAAGAGAAGTAATCTAAAAAACAAACACACAAAAAACAGATCCTGCACTATTAATATTAGATACTTTATACTGTAAGTACTGACCCTGAACCTAAAAGCACAGTCAATGGATTATCTCATTTCTATACCCATCTTCAATCCTGGAATAGGCTTAACCTGGGTCTGGAGAAACTGCCACGTAGTGTAACCATTTTTTTACCTCTACAATAAAACAAGTCAACATTGTACAGGAAAAGACTGATTTTTAACAGAATTACAATCCATCAAAGTTACACAGTGCATCCCACAATGGACCACTTCCATTACAGTTAAGACAGTTTTAGGCCTGAAATGAGGTCCATTTGGCGTGAGCTCAATAGATGCATTTACACAGGGAGCACAAATCTGATCTTTCCCCCATTACTGGTAAAAGATCTGATCTAATTGGTTAAAAGAAAAATATATTTCTTGCCTGGGTAAATGCTTTTCCAGAGCAAGGCCATTAACCTTCCAATCTTATTTCATGTTGATCATCACCTGGCACACCTGTCCTACCTTTCCCAGTACTGTTCAGGAAGTTACAGGCCCTAATAGGCCTCCTACTGTCAACACTAAGCAACATCCATGATGCACCACAGCACTGTAATCTCCCATAGGAGGTGTGCTTAACTAAAACATGTGTGATTGAGGCAATAACAGTACGGTAGTCACTCAGGCACTGTATCTTTCCTGGACAGTAAGAAAAGAGGAGATGGACTGACATTCAGAATTCCATTTCCTCAGCATCTGCTAATCCACCCTGAGGCAACCAGCGATGTTTTCAGGATAAGAATATTAATTAAGGATGCAAAAAAAACATGTTAATTACAATTTACGTAAAGCCCAACGCCCCAAAAAACAGTTTGGTTTTGTCACTGTGCATGTAGGGACCTAAGGTAAATACCAGTTGGTGCTACAAAACAATTGTATAAGGCAGTGGTTCCCAAACCTCTCCTCTGGGACGCCCAGACAGGTCATGATTTTATTTTCACCCTGAAATGACACAACTGATTGAATTAGTCAACTACACATTACACCTTTGACTAATTAAATCAGGTGAGCCATTTCAGGGATAAAACAAAAACATGGCCTGTCTGGGGGTCCCCGAGGAGAGGTTTGGGAACCACTGGTTTAAGGGACACCAATGGTCTTTCAAGGGTTACCGCCAATGTCATTTCCTGTGATGATGTCAATGGTGGCGGGCGGGCTGTGGGTGGTGGGTGGGTCAAGCCCCTCCCCTGCATAGTGTCACAGTCTGCTGGGTAAGGTTGAACGTATGAGACCATGAGGTGGATGATACTGGGTGAGCTGAACAGGCAGGAGCCAGGGTTTGTGCAAGGCCCCTCATAGTAATCACAGGTGCACCAATGGGTGGTGCAGTGCATGCATGTTAAGTTTCATACATTTTGGAACCCAGCCCTCAGGTACGTATCGTAAAAAACAATGGACGGGAATAGCATTCGTCCAGCGTAAATGTGAAAAAGAGATAAGTGCCTGTCAGTGGTCGATGCCTGTGTCACTCCAGGCCAAAGGTGCTGGTCTCCTCCACGGCTACGAGCAGCTTCTCATACAGCATGGTGTACGAGGGGTATGGAGGAAGATCCAGACGGTTGAAGCATGTGTGTGCCCTGGAGAAGAGGAGAGGACCACGGTTTGAAACCACTGTGTCATGGAAGAGCAAGAACAATGTTTTCTCAGATCTATTCCATAGTGATGGTTGAATATGGCTGCATCTCCATTCCCGTACTGCAAACTACAAGTATATACTGTGTTGGTGATGATAAAGAGTATACTGTTAAGTATATAGTAAACCAGTGTGTCATTATTGGTACACACTACTGTGTCATTAAAATGTGTCATAATATAGACATTAAAATCAGGCAATTGCTTTTATGGCCAACATTAGCAATTGTTCTAATAATGTTAAAACATTAACTTAGAAACAGTAGCTAGCTAGCTTTGGTGGAAAATGTGGCTTTTTGCTGCAACAATTAGCCAAACCTATGGCTGAATCTAAACAATATGCCAGTATTGGGACATACTACCAAATGTACTTTTGGTTGTTCTCAGATGCATTTGCAGGCACAGCGTATATGACGTAAATCATCTATGGTAAAATTTGTAAATACTATATATTAAGAAACTATTGTACTTTGGAATTGGTCTTCAACCAACCTGTAACTACTCATAGCAATAAAAACACAATGTTTTAAACATTTATAGAACCATGGGTGGCTCAGTGTGAAAATGTCTGCACATGCAAGATGTTCTGAAAAGGAGTCTGCTAAATGATATTGAATCTAGGGCTGTCGGTTTGATTATTGTGCACCGCATACAGTCAATGTGGCGTCATCTGTAAATCTCTTGTTAAGTCATCAACATTGTTTGTCTGTTCCATCATGACAAAGACGGAGTAGAGCCCAGTCACGTCGTCCCCGGAGATAATTGCAGGTTGGCCTTTTTTGTCATGAATCTTGTTCTGGCAGACCCGCCCACAGTGATGCTATGGGTTTTGTAAATTCTAACTGTAAGCTATTTCAAATTGGCTGTGTGCTCCGAGACCTGGGTTAGTTCTTGTTCCTACCCTGATATTAACCTTGACACCTACAATTATCCTATCGCTAACCATATATTAGCCCTACCAATTCTTCAATGTCAAATTCAATTGAGTTGAGATGTGGGCTCCTCTCTCAACTATTAGCCAACTGATCACAGCAATCCTGCTTTTGAGGCATATCTGTCTCCATGACCAAAAGGATAACATTCTCTCCAACCGTCTGCCATATTTAGTTTCATTCCTGCTTCACAACAACACATATGGCCACAGCAGCAAAATGAGAGTCTTCTGCTGACTCATGAAGCTTTAAATGAGATATGCCCTTGTTTGGAAAGTAAATGTATAATGCAGGTCTGTCAAGGTGATAGGACCTGATACACTTTGTAAAATCTAACAGCACCTGTTATTGTATGGGCTGAGTGTATGTGTTTGTTTGTGTAGACCTTAACAACATAGCATATCAAACGTTGAACATTGAACATACTGGATAGGAGCTGATATACAATATTTAAATACAAAATATCTTAGTTGTAGTACTTGTACATTTGTAATTTTCTAAAGTAATGGTACTTGCTTTAAAATGGCATATTTTAGTGGTACTTTATTTAGCTGACTGCTTTGTTTTAAGAGCGGAGACTCCAACATTTTGGTCTTAAGTAGGGACTTCCTAAAACTTTTGAACTCAGAGTTACTCAGAAAAGTACTTTTCCTCAGTACTTTTACCACCTCAGTTAAAATGGAAGAAATTGAATGGTATCTCACACTGGGTTAAATGTGTATAATTTATTCCAATCCATACATTATTATGAGCCCATTTTCCTCAATAAATGGTCACTGGCCTGCACTGATCTGTTCAGCATATGACTGCTCTCACTTGGAAAGACAATGAATGACTATATCACATGATTTAGAGAGCCTCGGAAAAGAGGAAAGCCAATAGGGTCAAAAATACTAATACCTGAAATAAGAGTCAATGTTTGATGTCTAATGTGTAAAATTGTGCCTTCAGAATTTTTATCATCAGTAATAAACAATTGGTTAAAAAAGTATCATTCATTTCATTGTTGGAGTGGTTCAAATCTAGTACTTTCGTATTTGTCTTTGTTTATTATTGTTATTTTGTGACCAGGACAAAACAGGTTCTGTGCTATGGTTTGCATACACACAAAACAAAAGCTTCCTTTCAGCCAGGTTAACATAAAGACCAGGCCACTAACAATATAGAATATGTAAGAACTGACCTGGTTGGGAATGCAGTTTGTACGAGATCCCATTGGTTCCACTGAACATGCAGCCCATTTTTGATTCTTTTAAACTTGTAGACTGTCTAGCTGTTAAGCATACAGTAGTAATAAAAAAACTGATAATATACCGTTACGGTATGACTTTAAAAAGAGGTCTGTTGATAGTTTTATATTTAATGTTATTATTACCAAAGGCCTTCATAACTAAGTGTTGGTGAATAAACAATAGAAATAAATCTACTCAGGTCATAATGGACAAACATGTCACGATGTAGTTGGCTTTGAATATTATTTGAAAATAGTTTATATAGTAAAGAAACCTATTCAGGACAAAAAAGTTATTGCCAAAGAAGATAATTCTAAAGCCAAATAAATTTAATGATTCAGATTGGACTTGGTCATATTCCATGACAGGTACCTGGGTAGTGCTGTGACCTTTCCCCACTTTTCAATGCAGAAGCGTCGCAGGCCATTGCTTCCACGTAGAGTGGCAAAGCCTTCATATGGCACGCTGGACGTTCCTGTCACAAACTGCAGCAGACGCAGCCTCTGCTCATTGTTGAAGTGTTCCACTGCACCCCAAAACCAACGCATCACTATGTGGCTGTCATGGTAACCTGTGGAGGGTCAGAAGTGAGGGAGGTTATTAGGGGTAATTTGTGAAATCAGTTTGTGTACGTATAAGTGTCTCCAGAGCCCGCAGATCCTCACTCAGCATCAACTTGTAAATTACACTGTAAATTAGCACTCTCGTAGCATGTAATAAAACAATGGAAGTACAGTAAGTACACCCAGAATGATACTTAGTGATTAGAGAATATAAACCCCAACTCAAGTGTCATGATACACAGAAACTGTTTTAAAACAGAAGTACTCTAGAAATCCTGAAGTGTTGAGGATGTAACAGGCAGAACTAAAACATAAAAAAGATTCCCACTACAATCAAATACACTGAACAAAAATATAAAAACATTTTTTATCATGAGCTGAACTCAAAGATCTAAGACTTTTTATATGTACACAAAAGGCCTATGTCTCTCAAATATTGTTCACAAATCTGTCTTAATCTGTGTTAGTGAGCACTTCTCCTTTGCCGAGATAATCCATCCACCTCACAGGTGTGGCATAACAAGATGCTGATTAGACACCATGATTATTGCACAGGTGTGCCTTAGGCTGGCGACAATAAAAGGCCACTCTAAAATGTGCAGTTTCATCACACAGCACAATGCAACAGATGTCGCAAGTTTTAAGGGAGCGAAACTGATAACTCCCCCGCAGTGATTTAAAGCCACAAACATGTGGATTCAGCCAGCTCCGCAGCCTACTGAATTGTTTGTAATTCCTTAGGATGTGGAGCTGCCTGTGTAATTAAATATGGTTCATAGCAAATGGTTCATAGCTAAAAATGGAATAATAATATTATAGGTAAATATTGTTGTTGTTGAATTCTACTTATTTTATTTAGGTCTTCATTCGGACAGGTTAGAAACAACAAGAGGCCGAGTGAAAGTGTAAATTGTGACTGACAGAAACAAAAGCAGACTTCTGAGGCAGTAATATGTCCAATAAGCCCCAGTATTTTGCTTGTCCACACATTGCCTTTGGAAAGGATAGTGTTAATCTTTTTGAATACAAGAAGCTTAATTTTATACAGGAAGCTTCATTTTATACTGGAAGCTTTTTTTTATAAAGGAAGCTTTATTTTATACTGGAAGCTTTATTTTATACAGGAAGCTTCATTTTATACTGGAAGCTTCATTTTATACTGGAAGCTTTATTTTATACAGGAAGCTTTATTTTATACAGGAAGCTTTATTTTATACAG
>JACXGM010017643.1:0-19596 GCA_016801145.1 Umbra pygmaea | reverse complement strand
ATAAGAGAGACTGGACTGTGAGGACACTGAGTAAGAGAGACTGGACTGTGAGGACACTGAGTAAGAGAGGCATACCGGTGAATATACTGGCGTATTGTGTGCTTGTTCAACAGGATGTGCTGTACACTGGCCTAAAACATGCTGAACAGCAAAATGTTCCAAAAAGATTGACTGAAAGAATGCATCCCTAACGTGGACCAGCAACCTCAGCCCTCATCAGCTCTCTCTGTACAGCACTGCCAGATCAAATATCCAGGCAGGGGAATGTGTGTATAGGTGGGTGTTTTGCATTTATGCCTGTGTGCTGCATGTGTGTTTGTGTGTGGTGTGTATATCGTGTGTGTGTGTGTGGGGGGGTCTGCATGTGTGTTTGTGTGTGTGTATATAAAGTGTGTGTGTGTGTGTGTGTGTGTGTGTGTGTTGTGTGTATATAATGTGTGTGTGTCCTGAATCCAGCTAGCCTGTGAAAACAGAGAACCAGTGTTAATCCAGAGAAAGATGTGGTTTAGTTTCTGGTCTTAATTAGATGAGTCAAAACACATACATACTGTATATATCCATACAGACCTACCCACACACAGAGCATAAATCCTTCTTTCCTGCCTTTTATTCTTTGACATTGTATCCTACTGTATCTTTCTTTGTGACCATCCATGTAAATGTCGTCTGCGTGGGGACCTGTTGCTCTGGTTACAAGTAGGTGTTGGTTCCTACTGATAATCATAGCTCAGTTGATGTTCCCCAATCTTCAGGGTTGTCTCTCACATGGTCTTCTAGTCCACCCATACTATTGGGGTAGTCAATAGCCAACTGGGTACACTCACACAGACTCACACATACAGTACAGCGAGAGACCGACAGAGAGAAAGAGGGATGAACCACACAGAATTAGAGGCAGTGGGAGAGATGTAAAGTTTGAAATTGTGGCTGCCCTTCTATCTGCCTCTGTGGGCCTCAGACAGAGAGGCACCCAACCCTCACTCCTCCAATCCCACACACACGCACACACACACGCACACACACACACACACACACACACACACAGTTTGCCGCAGCACAAAGGCATGGTGGTCCACTCTTCTCCCTGTCAGCCCGCTATCTCCCTAACCCCTCCTCATCCATTATAATGGTAGCATTGGGCTTCACCATCCATCACAATGTTGGGAAACAATTCAAGCAGCCATATCTTTGTTTTAAATGCTTGCAAAACCTTGTGTTTCCCCTACAGATTGGAGTAAAGCCTCAGACATGTAGGTCTTGTTTGAACAGTCATACGCACATTTTAAATGGTAAGATTTTTGTGAATCATAACATGGAATGCCCAATTGTGGACACAAACATACAGTAAATATGTCTGGCGGAGAGTCCATGTCAGTCTTTAGAGTATATTGATATATATGCATCTCATGGGTTTTTATGATACTTGGATTTTCATCCAGAGAATAACAATAATTTGGTGCAGATGAGGTACTGCTGACAGCAGTGTATATTTGACTGCTGTTTGTTTTAAATTAGTGTTGATGTTGGAATAGAATAACCTGGTGCTCAAAGCAGCTTGTAGCTGTCTGCAAAGGGTTTCATTTCCTATTATCTCCTATATTGATCCATTTTGGCCCTGGTGAATATGATTCTCATAGAGCAGTGGTCACCAAGTATTTAATTCAGATTTCAAAACTGAATGGATGGTGTCTGAATGTGAGTGGAAGGAGGCTGAGAGCTCCAGAGCGTCCGTCTGACTGTACACCCCTCTGACCTGTGAGATCCACCTAATCAGGGACACTATCTCAGAACAGATAGATAAACTCATGTCACATCTATTCTTTCTATTGCACTAACATATGTTGTGACAAGCCTGTCAATACCTTTACTTCATGACTCATTTAAGGGTTGAGTGATTGTTGACATTGTTGAATAAAATTTTTAATAACTCACTCATAAAGGAAGCAGCTGCTGTTTGTTGACAGTCTCTCTCTTTATATTCATGGTGTTTCGATTATGAAAAATATGTAGATGATCTTAGCTATCCGATTGGCTAAATGTATGCTTGTAGATAGCTTGATTTGGACCTTGTGACCATCAAGTAAGCAGATTTGTACCTTCAAGTAGAGCTAATGCTAACAGGGCGATCCTCTGCCCAGATGTTTCTGATACCTCAGCGTTTTTACATTGCCTGTTTTAGGAATCAACTGATCTCTCAGCACTCTGTCCATCAGTGACACAATAAAGGACATGGCGTGCACTTCTCGATTGATGCGTTAATGGCGCGGAGGAAGGCCACCCGTTGTGTTTTTTTCTATAGAAGATTTTGCCGACGGAGAAGGAATAAGTATTAGATGGACTAGTTGACCAACTGTTTTCGGGCCTCTGCTGCATGGGATTGGCTTAATTAGGGCTCGTTCGTGAGCAGTCTAGGGCCCTGGATTCTGTCTCTCTGAGTGGCTTTGGAGAGGGGAACAAAGACCGGGGGGGGGAGTTGAAGAGGATGGATGGGAAGGAAATGCAGTAATTGCTGCCCTAGATTTAGTTTCAGACTGCCTGGAGTACAGTGCACCTGTGGGATCCGTGGCAACAGAGAGCGAGGGAGCGTGTGAGGGAGGGAACGGGAATCACATTGACAGCTTCTCATGCTCCGAAAATTAATCGAGGGGAATATTCCTGTGCTGTACTGCTAATCCCATCCTCCTCCAGTGCAGGTTCGGCTCTCTAGTGGGAATGTGACGGGGGCGCGAGTGACCCAACGTTCCCTTGTTTTCCTTCAGCAACCCTCTGTGAAATAAAAACAACTTCATGGTCCAGCAAACTGAGGTGTTTTTCTTTGAGCTGCTGTGCTGCTACCCTATGTTTCCTATGTGTTTGTTTTGCTTTGTTTGCATGTGTGTTCTAAATGTGCTTGTGTTGGTGTATTTGTATCTATTTGTTTCTGTTAGTGTATTTCTACGCGTGCTCTAAATATGCTTGTGTTGGTGTATTTGCGTCTATTTGTTTCTGTTAGTGTATTTGTATGTGTGCTCTAAATGTGTTTGTGTTGGTGTATTTGTGTCTATTTGTTTCTGTTAGTGTATTTGTTTGTGTGCTCTAAATGTGTTTGTGTTGGTGTATTTGTGTCTGCACTATATGTGAGTCTTTGTGTGTGTCAGTCTCTCTTCATGACAGCTTCAACAATGCCCCATTGACCGCTGATCTAAAAGTCTTAAACCCAGGCCTAGTGGGGAGGATGGAAAAACACAAGATCCAAGAGTGTTGATGGTGCTTTTAAGGAACCAGTTTTTGTGTCCCAAATGGCACCATGTTCCCTATATAGTGCACACTATCAGTGGGACACAGTGTAACATCACCTGCATAGAGAAGAGCAGTGCTCCAAACATATGGTTGTCAGTCTGCCTGCATTTCAACTGGGTTTGGCCAAACTCTTCTGCTTCCCAAACGGAATTCCATTCCCTATGGGCCCTTGTCAACTGCAGTGTGCTATAAAGGCCATAGGGTGCCATTTGGTACTGCCTGTCTGTCTGTCAGTGTGATGGAGTGGTGGAGGGCTGATGAAAAGTGGTTTAATGTATTCTCATCATTGTCTCTCAGATGGAATTGCAGCAGTCTTTAAATCCTTGTTACATACACAGGCACACACAGATCTGTCATCCCGCCATAGCATCTGCTGTTTGAACCATCCTTTGGTTATATCTGATCCTTTGTTCAGCCCAGCCATCTTTATAGTGTCATCCTCCAGCTCCACACAGGTCGACAACCTTGCGCTGACACAAAACTACTGGCCATGCCTTCCACAGAAGAACACAGCATTTGATAGAAAATGGACTGTTGTGTGTGAGGTGTCGGACAAGACGATTGATATTCCCATGGGTTTTCGGAGAATAATGATGTGTTTGTTATTCTGTGTGTGTGTGTGCGTGTGTGTGCATGTGATTGTGAGTGTGTAAAATGAGTAATGGACTTGGTTTGTCTTTGTAAGTCAGAAAACCGTTGGCTCTTTCAGTAAGAACAGCCATGGACCTCTTGACAAGCATGCCAGCATTGCTCAAGCAGGACAGATGTTTGCTTTCCCATAGGTTCTATTCATATTAAGAAGTGTCCTGATTGGACGGCTTGGATAACATAGAAGTTACAGCTGCCCTGATTTGACAGACATGTCAGCAATTTTGAACCATAAAATGTGCCATTACATCCTCTTGGTCAGAACGCAGCTCAGATATGTAAAACTTAGATGATAAAAACAAAGGTATTGACACTTTTGACCAATTTATTACAGTTGCTGATAAGGTTCATGCTAAGTTTCAATTACATTTTTTTGATAACATGTATGACGGATAATGGAACTATTATTGACATACAATAGAACAAGTAGTTAAAAGTATAATAAATATAACCGGTGCACATTCATCTTATCTATTGTTGTATTAATTGTCACCACATCAGTTTATCCAGATACTGTATGTACTGCATGTTTTCCATAGCGACCAGTTCTAACTAATCATATTTCAACACCACCGCTCTGGTCTATTTAAAAACGCGTCAAAAACACAGAAAAATCTGTCTATGTAGTAAGGATAATTGAAGGTGTGAGGTGTAGCAAAGAGAATGCATGATTAGACAGCTACGAGGATAGGAGCTCTATAAGTTTTTAGGCTGCCAGTTACTCATGATCCACAGCAGCAGTGTGTAGTCTCAGGGTGAACGGCCGACTTTCAATGCAATGCTGGGTTACTGAATCAGGCCGTGTAGTGCCAGCCAGGACAATGTCAAATGGATCAGCGCAACATTAGCTGCAATATTGTTGGTGTGTAGCCTGTGTGTGTGTCATTGCAGTCGGCTGCTGTTTCCTGCCCCTGCCACATTGTCGTCACTGACAGTATTCTCTTTATTATTTATAGACCTCTCCTTCCTCATTTACATCAGCAATGCTAGTGCCATACCCCTAATTGTTCTGGGAATATGTATTTCATTTATTATTAAATGTGTTTTTCTCTGCACTTTTTTCACGTGAATAACCTTAAATGACTGTGTTCTTTCTTGGTCTTGATAAAGTTATAGCGTCTCAAAAAATACAGTCAGTTGAGGTTCGGTTAAATAACGTCTCACTTACAGTAGAATTAGCTAGATAGATCACTGTAGAGACTTCCTTTGAGCATGAAGCGAGATAATTCTTGCGTTCACTCTCTTTTTCTCTTCCCCGTCTCGTTCTTTCTCTGTCTGTCTCTTCCTCCTCCCCATGTAGTCTTGCTCAGTCCTTGGACAACACCACAAATTCTGGTAACATTGTTAGCATTTCTCACAGATTTGTAAATGCAAAAAAAATTTTTTTGCGGTGCATGTTCTCTTCAGATGAACAAATCATGATTTGTGGTAGGCGGGGCTGAAACTCAGAGTGGGAATTGTGTTTATTGTTTGTCAGACCTCCCCTTGTGTGCGAAAAATCATAGTAAGTAGCACAGACTGTAGCCATTCAAAGATTTGGGAAGCCTTCTGGCATGAGAGACTACTTCCCTTGAGGGAAAACCACTATTCCAAAATGTCATGCTTGCTTGATTTAATGTGGCACCTTTATTCTACCAAGTACTGTACAAACAAGAAGAAATATGGTAAATATCCACTATCTATGGCCTGTCTATCTACGTCCCACACTATCTATGGCCTGTGTCGTCTCAAACTACATCTATGTTCTCAGTGTGCGGTGTTAAACAGAATGTCTCTCTGTGTTGTAGTGTGTGAGACATAATGTCTCTGTGTGTTAGATCAAAATGTTCTGTGTTACACATGTCTCTTAATGTCAGATCAGTGTTGTGTTTTAGACATACTGGCCCTCATTTGTCAAACGTGCGTAGAAACCAGCATAGATCTGAGCGCAGAAATCATTTTACGAAGGGGCTCATATTCGAATCACTCCAAATCCAGCGTACCAATGAACAGGTGTTGATAAATCAGACGGTTGAAATCAATCGTAATATATATATCACGCCCACATATATTCAGAGGCCTTGCCCTTAGAATTTACGACATGGATAAGCGACATCCGGCAAAGAAAAATTAATTTCTCTGAGATAGAAATAGAGATGCTCAGGTTTCAGGTGGAGGCCAACGGCTTGGTTTTATTTGGAAGCTTAAAATCAGGAATCAATGGATCAAGGAAAAATGCCATGGGGACTGAGGTTACTGCTACAGTCATTGAAAGTGATAAACGATAACCTGAAGTGCATTATTTTCACTAAACATTCCACATTGTATTTTTTGAAGTAGCTTTCTTACCCAAAGATAGCACTTGCGACAATAGCTATAGCGACCATAAAATAACACGCATAATGTTAGCTATGTGCCTAGTAAACAATGACTTTCTTTTTTCGCCTCATACAAAATACAATGTGTATTACAATCAAAGCTCACAACTGCAATGTTTAGGTTATATATCCAACTCTTATAGATTTATAAAGCTTAAGAAGTCAAGCATTTAGCAAATGTCTCCATTTTACAATAGCTAAGGGAACAAGATCATTATTAGTCATAATGTGACGTACTTAGCCAGTACTAAAAGCTAATAGCTTGTACACTCAGCTGGCTGTTTTTGCACCTCAAATAAAATGGAATGTCGATTAGAAACACGGCTCACAACATCATGTTTTAGGTTATACATACATGTGCTATATCTTTACAAAGCTTAAACTCAGGAATCTAGCACGGCTCCGTTTTACAATAGCTATAACAACAAGAACATTAGACAGCATAATGTGAGCTATGTGCATAGTAAACAATGATGTTAATTTTTTGCCTCATAGAAAATACAATGTGGATTACATTCAAAGCTCACAAATGCAATGTTAAGGTTATATATACAAGTCTTATTTCTTTACAAAGCTTAAAAACTCAGGTATTTAGAAAATATCTCGGTTTTACAATAGCTATAACGACCATAACATTACATAGCATAATGTGAACACAGCCATTAGTGTGCTAGCAGCTACTTAGCAATATAGCAAACCCCAGAGGAAATAACATAATTTACAAAAAAGATTTGTACTTACAGTCGAAAGCTTTCTTTTTCAACATCAAAGAGTCCCAGTAAAGACATAGAGCATAGTTTTCCCGGGTAAAATACATCTTGTTATGTGGAAATTACTATTTCATTACGGTCCACGCACAAGCATCTATTCTGAAACTAACCACAGACACGTTGTTCATAAATCATGGTACTCGCTTCCGAAAACAAAGACGCATTTGAAGCGTACTGCTACCCTCTCCGATTTCATCATATTCGGAATCCTTATGAAACAGAGATGTTTCAGAATTTTCTGATGATTTTTGGGATGGAGTGATCTATAGAACAAGTTCCATTTCATTTCGTGTCAGACTTGCACTTATTCAGTTTAAGGTGACCAACAGAGTTCATTACTCTAAATCCAGATTGTCCAGAATGTATTCCACAGTGATGGATGTGTGTGACAGATGTCATTCCTCCCCATGTAACCTCTACCATATGTTTTTTACATGCGCAAAATTGAGCTATTACTAGACCTTTGTGTTTCAGAAGCACTTAAAATCAGTATAAATCCATGCTAGCGGTGTTCAGAGTCCCAGGGGACTCCCTCTCCCTGAATTATAAAAATCCAGATATCATTGCTTTTACTACACTTATAGCCAGACGTAGGATTTTGCTGCTGTGGAAGTCCGCTCAGCCACCATTGGTTCATCAGTGGTTATGTGATGTCTTGTCATTTTTAAAACTTGAGAAAATTAAGAATTTCATGAGGGGATCACAAGCCAAATTCATAAAAAAAAGGCAGACTTTTATTTCCTATTTTAATGGCTTGCAGAGTCTCCCCTCTGATCTGAGTCAGACGATATGAAGCTCTTAGTCCACCAGGTGTAATTTATTTCCGCTATTGAATATATTTGTATTTATGTTAGTGTGTTGTCAGTTTGTTTAGATTTTTTGTGTGGGGTGGGGGGTTTGTGGAGGTGGGTGGGCTGGGGATGGATAGCCGCGGAGGCTGGTTTGTGGGTCGGGAATTATGTTGGGGAAGACTAAAATTGTAAAAATTGTATTGATATATATGTTGCTGGACAAACTATCTCTGTTAAGCTGGATTCACACGAGACAGGGCAAAAAATCCCTGTACGGCATCGTAATGCAGACACACTTGTACACTGCAATCAACATCGTAATCAATCTCCCGCATCTATGAGATGGTGGTTAACATTGCATACAACTGTCCATCTCCAGCAAGGCGACTGACAGGAGCTGTTTTCAGTTTAGTATTAATTGACAATACGAAAACTCTACTGAGCTGTCAAAGCTTGTCTTGCAATCTCACACACCCAAAGATGAAAGCGACATATTAGCGCTTTCTCTGAGGTAAATGAACTTCCGGTTCTGGCACTGTACGGCAAAGCACCGCAAAAGTTGGAATATTTCAACTCTTGTGACACACCCGGCGCACCGCATCCACATTTGGCCGGTTCCGGTAGATTTGCTGCAGCGGTGCGCATTGCTTCCTATTGAATTGAATGTACTTCCGCTGCAATGCTACCAGTTTGCCGGACCTGGTGTGAATCCAGCTTTACTCTTTTTCTGTCAATCTATAAATGAATAAAAAAGAAACAGAGATGTTAAAAATTAGCAAGATCACCAATTTTAACCTACCTACACCAGAGATATTTTATAAAACATATATGTTGATCTGTCTCAGGAACCGGATAAAATGTCAACACGTTGCGTTTTTTGTGGAAATAGACTTTTTCAAATAATGCTATAGCTGATTGGCTGTTCACACTCATTCTAAAATTTTAGACCTATGTTGTCATCCCCTGTGGAACATGATTAGAAGTGTTTCCAGGACCCTATCTCAATATATGACTGTGTAGTAGTCAAAATAAAATAAAAAAATTTTTTTTTCTTATATGAAAATAAATAAAAATAAATTTTCCTTATATCCAAAAAATTCTGTCTTTCATTTTTTACAAATCACATATGAATGTACTTGCTTCAGGTCCAGTGTAACAAGAGGCTAACTTTGGGTATGTTGTTTTAGGGGGAATTTGACAATTAGGGGGCGAGCCTTAATAGTTTAATCACAGTTTGCTGAGCATCATCATATGGAAATTGAATATACCTAGCAGAAAGGGACTTGATAGCCGCCAAAACTGCTGGCATACTTCGACTAATCTCTTGCTGAAAGGTCCCCAACGTAGAGAGCGCGGGTTAAAGTCCTCTAACAGAGCCAGATCTGCCATCGCTTCGACTTCAGGACTGCCAAAGCATTTATTTATATAGGCAACTGAATAAACATATCACCAATCACATTACAAATTGATTAACCTAATGTTTATATATTTATTATTTGACAAACATGTAACATGTAACATGCAGAGGCGTTTTGTCTGTCTAACACACAATACTTAATGAATACATTATGAATGTGTTTTAATTCAAAGTATTGTGAGTTAGACAGACGTTATGTATGTGTTTTAATTCAAAGTATTGTGTGTTAGACAGACAAAACGCCTCTGCATGTTACAGGAGATACAGTGAGGGGACATGGGCCATTAGAAGGAATACAGCAGGACATGGGGTACAGAAGGTGTGGGATAGCGAACCGTGTTTCTAAAGGGAAGTGTTTTCTGTGCTGATAACTCACACTACTCGGGTGGAGAATGGAGGGTAAGTGTAATCTAATCTGTCTGACCGGCACTTTAATCAGGCAGCCTCAATCCTTTACCAGGACTCCAGAGAGAAGGGTCAGCTACAGCTGTGTCCCCAATGACACAGTAAGTAGAGCCTTGGTTAAAAGTAGTGGAGTATCTAGAGGGTAGAGTGTAATTTGTTATTAACAGAATAAGCTGGGGCCTGGGGAAGTCCCTTCTGCCCAAAGCCTCTGCCAGACACAATGCAAATGCACACCCCAAAATAGGATGCACGAGAGATGGATGAGAGGGAAAAATAGAAAGAAGAGAGAGAGAGAAAGAGAAAGCAAAAGAGAGAAAGAGAGAGAGAGAGACAGAAGTTCCCCTCAATGTGATCCCGTTGTGACGGAAGCGGATGTCCCACCACGAACAGCGTTTCTGTTTGTTTGTGTGTTTACGTGTTGAATAAATATTGTCAATTCTCTGTTTCCCCCACATCCTCCATGTTGACCGCTCAGCAGTGATAGGGTATACAAGATCCAGCTGATGCCTTCATTTATAAACACTTTGTTTACGCATCAGAATGAACGGGGCCTTCCCCCACTCTTAGAAAATGTGTCCATTCACCAACAGATATCCGCACGGCCGCTGTGTGCTGTTGTTGTTGCTGAGTGACATGCTCACAAAGACACCAGGGAGAGCCAGACAGATAGAGGGACGGTGAGAGGAAGACATTAAAATGAGAGAAATAACCTAGATGAGGAAGCGACTAGGGGCAAAGAGACAGAGATAGACAGAAAAATAGTGACTAAATCAAATATTGACAGTTTAGTAATACAGTACAGTTTGAGATCATTTGGGAAATACGCTATGAATAAAGAACAGATGGGTAATACACTATTATAGTACACTATCCACAGAAGTCATTCTCCTTTTCTCAACTACATTTTATGTCGGCACATTATGCTATGAATGCCAAGTAGCTTCTTCAAGTGTTCATGGTGAAGTATGGCACTCGGTAAGAAACCACGCCATCTCACAGCTTTTACACTGAATACATATTCCCAGGTGAGAGCGCATGACTCAAACAGCCCAGAGGATGTGCTGCAGGGCGAACACTTCATCACTGATCACAGCCTCACACTGTGCCTGCTACGCTGCCCGCCGTGCCCTTCACATCCACAGGCTTCTTGTTTATGTTCTTTCCTTCCTCCTTCCTCCCCTGTCACCATGGGAACCACCACTTCAACTTCAACCTCAACTTCATCTCTGTATCGCTTTTCTTTCGCACAGCGTGAGGTAAACCCTACCCACCCACTCCCTCTTCTTTCCTTCCGTAGTCTCGCTACCATCTCTCTCTCTTTCTCTCTCTCGCTCTCAGTCCTTCCCAGTTTCCATCCCTCTCTTTACAGCTCTCCTTTGTTCTGTGACCCAGAGCTGGCCCCTTGCCATGCTGCTCCGTGTGCCAGCAGAGTTTGATGATGAACGACTCTCTATCATTTGAACACAGATTAATGGTCACATTTAAAGCACTGCTCTCTCTGACCGCTGTACAGTAATTGTTGTGCTTTGAGTCCCAGTGCAACCAGGAGCTTCAGGTCGAAGATGTTCGGTCTGGTGGTAATCCAGCAGCTGCAGACTCGTGCTGCTAAAGGAACACTAGTTGTCTACTTCTCCACCCTACTCTCTGTGTTCTTCACAAATCCACTTATGTGCTGTTTAGTATTTGAGTGGTCGAGTCCCATGTGAGCACCACCCCTAGCCATTCACACACTAAGAAAAACATACAAGTGTGTGTGTCTGCTTTTGTACGTGTGTGTGTGTGTGTGTGTGTGTGTGTGCTTGTGTGTGTTTTTGTTTGTGAGAACTATAGGCAGGGAACAACAGTGTGTAGGATGGCTTCACACTTAAACTGTTTAAAAGATATTCAAAGGTCAAAGAAGGAAGGACTGGGCACACACACATACGAACCAAGTGGTAATTGTGGTGATTATTTCTATGGCGATACAGTCAGACTGCTCCAGATCTTTAATGCTAACTAGAGTGCTTTGGACTACCATATATCGAACTACAGCATCATTCTACACCCACTAGACCTCTATGGAGTTTATTGACCACTCTTATCTGTTAGACCTCTATACTACAGTACTGTGCAAAAGTCTTAAACACCTGTACAAAAAATCTATTAAAGGAAGGTGTTCTCAAAAGTATAGAAAGGAAAGTTCCTAAATATGAAATTTATACTGTGAAGAGCAGAAAACAGGTACAAAACAACGTCACGTATCACACAACCTCACCTTTTAGTTTGATTGTCCTTGACCCAGTTTAATTCCTTCTGCACACATTCCTGTTTCAGTTAAAGGTACAATATGTAGTTTTACAAAACAATAACAAAAGGCGTACTTTGCATTAAAAAAACAAACGTCACTTTATACTTATATTATATATATTTGCTAGTTGTGTACTTACGTTATCACAAATGTTTCCACCAACTTTCAAACACAGAGACATTTGTAATTTAATTCGAAGACACGGGATGTTTCATTTTGCACCCGTCAATGGCCGCCAAACATAACGTGAATAAAGTTATAATAAATTTAACAATACATTACTTTGTCGCTAGATTGGCAGGTTGTCATTGACGATGACAACATAACCCATGATCCAATGCTACTTCTCGATGTCATCAAAGTACGTTTTGGTATTGTTTTGATTGAGAACCCCCTAGTGGCCAAAAACGACATATTGTACGTTTAAATTGGTTCTATCAGTGCATTATGTGATTGATCTTTAGCATACTTGTTTGTTATCATTGTGTTACCATGCACTGGCCAACATACCTAAAAGGTAATCAGCTTAATCTGAAATGTGGTTTCTTACAGAATGTTTCTTTTTTTAACAAAAGTATAAATAATTCTCTCTAGCATTGCATTTTATGGGAAATGTAGGTTTGGAAATACATACATTGCAAATGTTTACTGAAACACAGGACACAACAACTGACCTATCAGCACTCTACATTAACTAGACTTCTATAGACTATATCGACCTATCACCACTCTACATCTGCTAGACCTCTATAGACTATATCGACCTATCACCACTCTACATTCACTAGACCTCTATGGACAATGTCGACCTATCACTACTCTACACCCACTAGACCTCTAAAGACAATATTGACTTAGCACCACTCTACACCTGTTAGAACTCCATGGACTATATCGACTTAGCACCACTCTACACCTGTTAGACCTCCATGGACTATATCGACCTAGCACCACTATACACACGCTAGACCTCTATGAAATATCGACCAAGCAAAACACTACACACTCCAGCCAGTGAGTTTAGTAGATAAAAATGGAAACCAAAAACTGAAATAAGAAACAAAACAGATAATAAATCAATGGATGTTGAAAAATTGGTGCTCCTCAGATGTTGAGCAGGTGTTTCATCCACTGACTATGTTCTACCAGCTATGATTAAGAATCACAATTTTGCCTTCTAAAAAGTTAAACCAATCCTTAATCACCTCATACTCCCAGATGCTTGATATCCTGGGGGGGGTACAGAAGCATGATTCTCTTTTAAACCCCTCTAATCTGTTACTACCAACAGGATTACCAAGCAGACGCAATGCTCTGTTAGCTATCTAACATGGGTTACTCTCCTCCTTAAACCATAATAAACCTTGTTGAAGCCAGGGAGGGAGGTAGTAATTCTGTCCTCTGGGTGCTTTGTAGTTCTGCTACATTAGTTAATAGCGTTGACAGTCCCCTTCAGCTAAATGCAGCATAACACCATTTTTTACGTCTTAAGTAATGTATTAGACACCCGTAGCCAGAGTGACTTACAGTTAATGCATTAACTTGAAGGAAGTTAGAGGAGAAAGCCAAATATTACTACATGATTTTGACTCCATAAAGCATCAGTCAGTGCTGGAGGCCGAATTGTTAGTTCACGGAGGCTCAGTTTTATTTGAATGGTTTTATAATTTTTTTCTCAGGATGGGATGCCATAACACAGGAGAGCTCTGACTGGCCTTAGTTAGCCAGCCGAAGAGTGGACTGCCAAGTGTTAGGCCTCAAGCATGGCCTGAAGGTGGGGCCTTTCCCCTCCCTCCTTCTTTGGAAAGTACCATATTCTTGAGGTCGATGAGTGCCTCAAGTGGAAGCCAATTTATGGTGCGGAGGAGCTGAGGAATGGGCTTTGATGTCGGCAGAGAATGACAGGGCGTTGTCTAGGCTCACAGGAAGGGTCTTTGCAGGACATCGTGGAGATGTCTACCGTGATTGAGTGGTGTTGGTTCCCTCGGAGTAAGAGCAACTCTGTCTTGTCAAGTTCGTTCTTAAGCTAGTGGGATGGCATTAGATTTGATAAGGAATAGTTTGCCATTTGAGATGTTAGCTAGGATGTACCAAACAGCACTAGACTTACTGGGATCAATTGGAGTCTTACATAGACGTGCCACTTTGGCGGGCAAAACATTTTTTATTTTTAATGACAGCTAAGCTGAAGTCTGAAACGCCACCCTATTCCCTATGTAGTAAGCTACTTTTGAACAAATCCATATGGGAAAACTGTGTCATCAGGCACACAGTCTAATGATGTGGGCTGCTGTAGCTGTGGGGGCAGTGATAGGGGCTCTGTTTTACTGCCGTGGCTCTGTAGCGTGAAGCAGAGTTAAAGACATGAGTCACCATCAGCCATACGGCCCTCACTCTGTGAAGTTCTCCTCTGGTGTGTGTAATGAGCCATGTTAAGGACAGACCGCTGGTGGTGCGTGCGTGTGTGTGTGTGAGGTCTGTGTGTGTGTGTGTGTGTGTGTATACATGTGAGGGGCTAGTGTGGGTTTGTCTCGTGAGCCTGGGTGGTGTGGTAAAAGGGATTAGCTGTGTGACATCAGTGACAACGGTGCAGCGTGTGTGTGTTGTGTTCATGGGATCAGACTGGCCTGGCCAAGGCTCTAGGAGTTTCCACTCTGCTGCAGCCTGGAAGTCTGTCTTTACAAGTGGCAGAGTGTGATGCCAAGGGAAATGAACTCCATGGCATCTGTATGTATATGTGTGTGTATGGAACCACCGATGTGTGTGTATCTGTTTGTATGGAAGCTGGGGGGGACTAAGACAGAAAATGGCAGCTCAAATGACACCACCTAATGCTTGGGTTTTAATTGCCATCCAGACTTCCAGGAGACAACAGTTCTTCTACCATCTGCATGTGTTTCGCTCATCTTCATGACAGCATCCTAAATTATTCTCTCATCCACTTGACTTATTACTCCTTAGTTACAGAGGCGTGCCTGGAGTATATCGGGGGGGGGGGGTACATCATCCTCAATACTCAAACAGGCTAACTTGTCCCCCTCATTTTTACAAAATGATTCAAATGTTTTTAGCAATGAGACCTTACGGGTGCACTACCTCTCCCCTAAAAGAAACATTATAAACTGAGATTTTCCACAATCAAAGGTGATTTTCTGTTTGTATTTTAACAGTGCTGAGTTGACATGGCGCAGGTAAAAGTACTTCAGTATAAACTGTACAGTAAACAATGCCATTTCAGACAAAAATACATGTTTGTCTCTCAACAGGAGGCTTTTCTTGTTTATACTTAAAGAACTAAGGCAAAGTGCTTTCCTATTGGTGGGTGTCACAGCAAAATAAGAAGTTGTAAATTCCATTCCCCTGTGAAAAGTATTTAAATGTAATTCATTTAATTATTTTAGGATGGCCTATAAATGTGTGTGTGTGTGTGTGTGTGTGCCCTCATCAGAATGTATTAGATTTATTGAGACACCAGGCATATTTGTAAAAGTAAATATTTTCTTTTATATCATTTATCCATGGGAAACATTATGACGATAAATGAAGATGCTGCCCATGAAATACTTCTTAGTGATGTGTCACACTCAAACCCTAGTCCATGAACTGTATTGCAACTCCATGCGAACACGCTCAGTTGAGGTGCCAAGAAGGTAGGTAAACATCTTTGTTTTTCCAGTCTTTCTCTCACCATGTGATGCAAGGTTCTTTATTCTGAGCCAGTCTAGACCCTTTTGACTTTCTGAGACGGTTTTGTTCCCAAGAGGTTCAGAGATGCCAAAGAAGCTGCCTGTGTTTGTTAAAAGAACGGCCTGGCTGCTCTGGTAATCTGTGCTGTGCTGGAGTGTCCTGGTGATGTGCCGTAGGCCTATTAGAATGGCCTCTGCTACCAACACGGACAGGCTGTCTGTGGTTGCCTCCCAACTGGCACACTAATAGAGTGCTATTTAGGATGGAACCAGTGTCTGTGGACGCCAATGGAGGCTGTTGATGTGAGACAGGGTCTTTGTGATGGTAAAATGCTTCCTAAAAGCTGGGAACCCCCTGCTAGCCGGCCAATATAACCACATTGTTGGACATTGTACGTGGACTGACTTGACATGTGGGATTAGCTGGTTAAATACAGCAATCATTTCCCTTCAAAAGTACAATTGTGACATTTAGACTACACACGTCTGAATACCAACAGCAAAGCCTTTTCAAATTAACAATCTGCTCAGTTTCCTTTTTACTTGCGGAGCTTACTTGGCAACCTGTGAAGTCAACGCTGTCCTGCATGTGGAACAACCGGGTTCCTCCTGGGCATATAGAATCCCACTGGACTCCATCCAAAATGGACCCTATTGCCTACATTACACTCTTAGAAAAAAGGGTTCCAAAAGGGTTCTTTAGCTTTCCCCATAGGATCATCCTTTATTGTTCTTGCAAGAACACATTTATTTTTAAGAAGAATCATTTTTGGTTACATGAAGAATCTTATGTGGAAATGGATCTATACTCACTGGCCACTTCATTAGGTACACCTTGCTAGTACCAGGTTGGCCCCCTTTTGCCTTCAGAACTGCTTTAGTTCTTTGTGGCACAGATTCAACAAGGTGCTGGAAACATTCCTCAAAGATTTTGATCCATATTGACATTATTGCATCACACAATGGTGCTCTATTGGATTGAGATTACTGGTTACCGTGGAGGCCATGTGAGTACAGTGAACTCATATTCCAATCTTGTATTGTCCAGTTGTGGCGGGGCCGTGCAAATTGTAGCCTCAGTTTCCTGTTCTTAGCTGACAGGAGTGGCACCGGCTGTGGTCTTCGGCTGCTGTAGCCCATCTGCTGCAAGGTTTGACATTCAGAGATGCTCTTCTGCACACCTTGGTTGTAACAAGTGGTTATTTTAGTTACTGTTGCCTTTCGATCAGCTCAAACCAGTCTGACTATTTTCCTCTAATCCCAGTAGATCACCACTTTCTGAAATACTCAAACCAGCCTGTCTGGCACCAACAACCATGTCAAGTTCAAAGACACGTAAATCACCTTTCTTCCCCATTCTGATGCTTGGTTTGAACTTCAGCAGATCTTCTTGACCATGTCTAAGTCCTTAGTTGCATTGACTTGCTACCTCGTGATTGACTGATTAGATATTTGCATTAAGGAGCAGTTGAACATGTGCACCTAATGAAGTAGCCGGTGAGTGTATATAGAACCAGTAGCAAACAGCTCTTAGTGAATATCCTATACGGACAGCTGAAGAGCACTTGAACACTTGTTTTTCTATGAATTTATATTTCTATGCATTTCTAAAATGTATTGTAAAAGCAATATTTTATATTAGTTCATTGAATGTTGGGTTCTGAAAAATCATTTGTCAATGATAGGCTTTGTTTAGGAATATCCATGGCGACATGATGCAGCCAGTTTGTGATGAGTCAGAATGCATACATGGCACACAGATCCACTGCCCAGGCAGACAGAGCGATGGAGAGAGACCGTGCTGTCTTGGCAAGTGTTGCTGCAAAATAAATACAGCCAAAAACAATAAAAAAAACGAATGAGAGCTCTTTGGGAACCAAACCAGGAACTGAAGGCTGTATTGTTGTTTTTTTATTTTCCTTTGTCACGCAGGGGCTGAATCAGTGTTGAACTCCATGGAGAAAGGAAGACAGGGGAGAGAGAAATAGATTTAAAGGAGGAGAAACAAGATAGAGGGGTAAAGACTAGAGAGAGGCAGATAGAGGGGGGAATGGAATAAAAATAGGCAGGGAAGAAACTTGGTGTCTGGATGAGGCCGCCCACTAACCTCGCCGGCGCCACACTCCCTGGCTCACCCCGGGTCTCTATTGGGAGGGGCCCACCACACAGACATCTGGCTGCAAACGCTGCTCTCTCCGTGTACGGGGGGTCGGAGAAAAGGGTCTCTGGAGCTCCCGCAGACGGTTCTCTGTCTCTGGGGCCACTGGAGACTTAACATTGGCAAGTGACTAAGGCAGAAGTGGCGCCCCGTAGTTACCGTGGTGCCGTACACTGTGTGATGAAAGGGTGTGTTGCTCACTGAAGGTGCTGCTGAACTGGCCTTTCAGTTAGCAACTGGACATTTCTGTGTGACTTTAGGGTGCCACCTATGAAATAGGGTGCAATTTGTGGTCAGAGCTGCTACTGACAGTTAGTAGAGTAACCTTTAGCCTGGAGTAAAAGAACTGGTAAGTGGGGGGGGTGTTTTCTATATATTACACATGGGAATGTGCGTGTTTGTGTGTGTGGAGTTGGACTGTATGCTCCTCCTACATCAACGACAGTCGTGAGGGGCAGATGGAATATACACACCTGGCAGAAAAAACTGAGCTTGGATACACAAAAACAGACACAAACACACACAGGCACACACACAAACACACACACGCACACACCTGGCTGACTGAGATCAGGGATGCATTCCTTTAAAAGACTCACTTCCTGTTTCAGTTCCCTACAGGAATTACACTGAGAAAGTGCACACTAGGGGATAATCAGAACGCATCTGTCATCTAACCCAGGTCTCAGAGGGTAATGCACCTGACCCCGTACTCAGACCACTTTACCACATGAACATACCTACAGAAACCACTGAGTCCATGTCAGCCCGACCACAGCACATAATGCCAAAAACACGACAGTATACTGTACATGGGACCACTCTGCCATAGCTGCTTCAGTAACACAACAATATATTCTAACATTTACCTCACAGTCTGTAGAGATGCAACAGCACAACTTGCATCTTATTCCTCAAACAGTGCACTTCTTTTTCACTTGGGCTGAAATCATAGCCTTCTGCTTTGCTGTTCTGCACTATGTAGAAAACAATGTGCCATTTTGTAAAGAAGCATTGTTCGAGATTAACATTTGCCGAATACCACGACTTGAACCCTGCAGAAAGAGTGGTAGTAAGTCAGGCTTGTACACGCTGAAAGACAAAATGAGGAAAGTAGAGTGAAACAGATGGATGTGAGAAACAGACATGTAGGAGAGGAGAAGACAGATGAGTGAGGAGAAAGACAGACCCAAACATGCTTCTTCATCTGGAGTGCATTTCAAGGAAAAATATTTTCATAACTGTTTGAAATTTTAGATTTTAAGTGGATTAAATAAACTGTAAACAGATTTTTTTTGTCCTTAGCTCCAAAAAGACATCTGGGTTGCATTACTTTTTTATGGACACTATTTCATTTCCCTGCATTTGTCATTTTACCATTATAGCTAAGGTTGAATGCAATACTGTAGGAATACAGTCAGAGATGGGGGCTGGAGATACTTTTTTATTCCCAACTCTGAAAAAATATGGCAAGCAGATATAATTAGATGGTGAAGAATCGGGACATATATTTTGCTAACCCACAGGGAATTTGCTGAAGAGTCTCAAAGCTTGGTAAATGTAGTTTGCACTTTGGAACACGATGCATTCTAGCTCAAAGACTTCCCAGATAGCAATGAGTCGGCGGCCCGCAGGCGGTTCGACGGCGGCTGTAGGAGCGGCAAAAAGGCGTGATCGCAAACACCTTTGCCGGCGGTTCGCCGGCGGCAGCCGCTTTTTGAAAGCGGCAGCCGCCTTCGTACCGCCTTCATACCGCCGCCGGCCCGCGGGCCCACCGTCGTTCCTCCGCGGTTATACC
>JACXGM010017642.1:0-12081 GCA_016801145.1 Umbra pygmaea | reverse complement strand
CTCTTTTGCTGAGGCGCTTTAGTTCAGAATTGTGAGCTTGGCATTTCTGATTCATACCCTTCACACCTGAAAAGTAAAGCTCAGCATCATCTTACCACGGCATGGGCATTGGAAGAACCACAGTGAGGTGTTAGAAATACTGTACAGCTGAGATGCAGTGAAACAACAGCAGAGCATAAACCTAGTCATATACGTGATTGTAAATCTACACAAAGAAATGCTTAGTGTTTGGCACCTGGTGACCCACAGCATTGGTGCTGTGATGAGGCTTAGTGGGATTTTACCTCTCTGTCACCTGTCAGGTGCAGGTCACTGCATTCAATGCTTTTACTGCCTTTATAATATTGACTGGTTCGCATTTATTGACAGATTTTCACTGCTACACAAAGATGAGGAACAGACAAATAGAAGATGCAGTATTGAGTTTCGCTGAGACTTACCCATTCAGTACACATACAAACCCTCACAAAAGAGTCTCACATACAGAGGATACATTTTTCCATGTCATCTGCCCCTCAGAGTTTACACCACATCTCATCTCTGCACCACAGATTTACAGTAATTTTCTCCTGAATGTGTGAAAGGCTAGAGGAGAGTCTTAGGTCCCTAATAGATGAGGTACAGATAGTCAAATACATGTTGCTAAACTATTGGATTCTGAAATCTATATTCATTTATAGAAACCATTACATACACTAGCCCTATTCAACTCTGATCCTCAAAGCCAGTTGCACTTCATTGCATCCCTATAATCTGGGACTTATTTAGACCTGGTACACCAGGTGGGTGCAGCCCCTCGTAGGGAAAGACTTGAAACGGCTGTGAATTGTATTGGAAACTTCTATCGTCTTTACATTGGAAACAAAGTGCACCTCAATTGTGATTCAAAACTCTGTATTAGTCTAGACACACGCTATGGGCTGGCATCATGATAAAAGGCTACAGTGGGCTGATTGTCTGAAATTGATGTGGAATTACTTCATAGATCCAAAAGTGTAGGCAGCCATCTCTTTATAGTACTTCATAACCTGGGGGGTTTGAACCCTTAGTGCCAATGATCTGAAAGCTTGTGTATACCATAGATGGTGTTGGTGACAGGTTCATAATAGCAATAAGGCACCTCAGGCGTTTGTGGGATATTTCCAACACCCCTAAGGTAGTTTCCAGGCACTCTCCATTGTGTGAGTTGTGTCCTGAAGAACAGCCCTTAGCTGTAGTATACTGGTCATTTTCCACACCCTCTCAAGCCTTAATGCTAAAGTGCGGCAGTGGCCCATAACTCTTTCCTCAAGATCCATCAGACGTTAAATAATTTTTGTTTTACACTGGCAAACTTGAATCTATAAGGAAAAGGCCTAATGGTTATTTGAGTAAATGAATCAGGTGTTTATGGTTAAATGAAAACTGTGAAACATCTTATGGAGCCAGAGGAAAGAGTTGAGAAACCCTGTATAGTATATTGTTGTATACATACAGGAAAGTATATCCCAGCTCTATAAAATCGTCCCTTCCCACACAATGGGATTTTGTTATAGGATTGGAAACCAGCACTGCAGTTAAAATTTCATCTGTCCTGTCCTGCCGTTCAGATGACAGGGTAGTGGTGTAGTGTCGCCCCCCTAATGGCCTTTATGGTGCAGCTAAGAGCCCTGCGAGATGCCTGCATAATCAGTGCTCCGTCACACAGTCACACATGCACCCGGAGCAAGCATCAATCAGGTGATTGTGGCTGTGGCAGTGCTAGCTACAGTTTCTGGGCACCAGTCATCTGTTGTAGGGTGAAGGAAAAGGCCAGCTGACTACCGAATGGAACAATGGCATTGTGGGCCATGACACATTTGTGTGGGTGGCTGCATGCAAAATGTTTCCATGTTGTTGTTTGTTTTAATGTCTTCGTCTTGCTGTTGTTTTTTCCCTTCGCTAAATAGATATGTGTGCGTCTGTGTTTGTGGGTGTGTGTTTGTGTGTGGTGAAGTGTTATGTTGGCACCCCAGGCCATGCTAGCAGGGTTGGTGTTATTCGGCTGCTCGTCAGTGCCTGCAGGAAATAGTAAGACAACTGTAGACAATTCTAGAATACCAAACATTTGTATAGTATTCATCACGTTAAACACATTCTATTTATACATTTCATATCCTGGAAATTTACCTTTCTTTCCCATATGTGGTTGAATTTGCAGTATCACAATTTCTACCTGTTTTAGACAGGGGTTGTCAAGGATGAGTACTCCAGGTTGTTAACAGTGGTAAAAACAATTTCAATCTCCATATTCACAAATGCATGTCTACTACCTGTTCTCCTATGTATGAATCCACCTGACAAACTACCTGATTCAGAACTCCAGTGAGACTACATTTTAGTGGTGAGACGTGACAGCCCAAAACAAATTACTAGACAACATGAAACCTATTAAATTGGCTCTTCCAAAACCAGTGTAGATTTTTATGTTAAACCTTCCCGGAACGATAGACATCAACAACACAGTAGGAGAATCAAGAGACAATGGGTGTGTCTCGAATGACACCCTATATAATGAATTATTGTCATTTTGACCAGAAGTAGTTCACTAAATAGAAAATCAGGATTAGATATAAACAGAAGCAGTGTAGAATCTGTGATCTGGCCACCTGCTACACCACCCTTATTGATGTTTTTATCTTTAAAACATATATTCTGGATACAATGACTCGTACAATAGGCAAACACATTCAGGCCTGTCTCATTAGTGTAACAAATGGATGAGTTGGGTCAGAGACGGAACACGTGGGTAAAAACAGTTTTAAATGAGTCATTGGCTTAGAAACCTAGAAGGATACCATGCCATCACTTCTGTTCAGCTAGCCTGTACCTACAGGTGATACAGTATACATTTTACAGACTTTCGAATGTTCAATGATAGGGAACAAATTGATTCTGAAATTAACACACCCTCTCGTTACCTAAGACATCAACTATTCTTAATGTAGGGCCTTTTATCAAACAAAGTATACTTGTTTTATCCCACTTCCTCAACTGAAACCGTTTGGTTAGATTCTGTTCATCTATGAAAGGTGCTAGCTATAAAAGCAGCACATATCACTTTAGGCTGTTTTTTCCGTTACGTGTGGAGTGTTGAGCATCGCAGTCGTTATAAAGAAAGTATTCCGGTTTAACTGCATCATTAGCTGTTTTGAATGACAGGGCCGTCAGCTTTTATGGCCTTACATTTCATCCGTAATAAACACTCAGACAGGGTATCCTTGCTTTACTTGCTCTGTTGAATGACGATAAGTTGCAGAATACGTAGTAGAAAATGGCTGCCAAGCTTGATGTATAGGTGAGCTGTCTGCAGTAGTGTTATTGCTGAAGCAATGCTGTGTCAGTGAAGAGGATGACATGCCTCCAGGGTTGGTTGGCTAATAACTACTGTACTGAACATCATTAGCGCTTGACAGAATGAATGCTGCTCGGTGCATGGTTACAGCATTGTTGGTGAAGCTAGTGAGGTGGTGAAGTTTAGGGTTAAGTTAAGGCTAGGGGTAGAGCAAGATGCTCAAGTCAGTGGTATCACTCAACTATTTCTCTTAAATTACAGTTATATGAAGCAGGTTTAAATATTATACCAGATTCATCGACAGTCTGAATCTGATCAGAGCAGATGGCCAGGGAGTACTAGCTGTAATATAATTATGAAATATATTGTCTACACTGACAATGCAACCAATATTTCACAATCAAATCAAGAGATTGTATTTTAAAAACAATATGATATTTTATTGGTTTATTATACTGAGGTGCAAAAAATATATATTTTTCATAAGGACACATCACACAATGTTGAACTGTGTTGATAGCTGAAGAATGACTGATTTATGGGCAGTGCAGACTGGTCAGCATTCACATAGGGAGAAAGGCCTTGTCAGCAGGGACTTCATGGTGCTCAATCAACCCTTTCAGGTGTCATGTTGGAAGAACTGCATGGAAAGACCCTGAAAGGTTTGGTGCGAGTGCCTGTAGAGAAAGCTCACCTAAATCCTTAAATCGTTACTCTCACCAAAATGAAACCTATGGTCAAACTTTCGTTTAAAAGCATAATTACAATGGAAACTACATTTTTTGACTAACAAAATGGAGCCACCAGAAACAAAAACTGCTAAGGTAAGTTGTACAAAACCTTTCTTTTTAGTAAACTCTGTGTACAAAAACAATGTTCTCAATGCTCGAGTTCATGTGTACAGCCCCTGGGGATACTTGGAGCAAAGTTTCATGTTGTGTCGAGCCTTCTTACTGTTTTAAAAATAGCGATTTTGATGCTATGAAATTAGTGCCCCTATCCCTGCTGTTCAAAAAGCGATTTGACCAAAACCAAAAGCAGGGAAAATCTTAAAAGGGGTCTTTCCGTCCTGATTATGTTTTTAAATGAATGTTTGACTCATGTACATAAAAAACACTGCAGGTTGCATTTTGATGAGAGTTATGCTTTAAATGTCCCATAATTGTTCGGAGTTGTTGTGTTGAGCCAGGCCCGTAGAAACAATTTATACTGACATCATGGGGAATGGATAAACAATTTTATTCAGATAAAAAACAATAAACCTATATGTTATCACATTTAACAATGTAATATATAGACTAGTTGAAAATGTTGTCTGTGAATGAAAAGAGAATCTTTATTTGTTAGCTTGATCAAATTTGTCTGATAGGTCAATAGGTCAACATTTCTAAATTGTGTGGCCACTGAGGCAGATACTTTTCCTTTTTGGGGGCATTTCTGTCTTAAAAGCAGAGAAGGGAAGAGTACATTTATTAACACATAACAGTTTTTTGCTGACTGCTAACACTACAGGACTGTTACAAACCCTATCTTCCACAGATTCTCCACTGATTATACCTGGCATGCAGCCATAACTCCCAGTGATGTATCCCTATACCGCCCAGAAAGGAAACTGGATCACTGAAGGATGTGCCCTACTGCCAAAAAATAAAGAATTCACCTTTATTGAACCATGTGGACCTATAGATAATTGATTCTCATTGTAATTGCTACCTGGCCAAGATATGTAAGTGTAAAAGTACAACAGATAACACAAATTTTCACATGAAACACGCAAAGTACAAAATATTCTAAACGCTCAGTAGAAATCTATACATATTGAGTGCAAATGAAGTAATTTTGTTAGAGGTATGTCAATAAATATGCTGTGGAGGCAGAGCAGTAGTATACAGCAGTACTAATTACAACTAAGTACCAGTAGCAAACCTCAGACCTACGAAGACTGACATTGGAAATGTTTACCAACGCATTAAAAGGTGTGGTGCTCAACAGACAAACCCCATGATGTACTAAACAGAGGACCACCCAAAGACCACCCAACTAAACTACCTGGCCACCAAGACCCCCCTGCCAGATCAATGGATCAACGAGGAGCCCTGTTCTGAATGCCACAGCATATCCAACACAACATGGCAAAGTATCACCACCTCCAACAGCACAGCCAGTTGGGACCAGGCCCAGCCTTGTTTGTTTTATTTTCAACTCTCATTATTTTGGCCGAATCACGATTTGGCAATGACGTGCATAACCAGAGATTGAATACAACCAATAGAAAATACTGGAAGGGGTTTAGCCTATATAAGGGATAGTATTGCTCCCAGTACAGCCTCCCAGACTGATGTTTAAGCAACTACACTCAGGTTAAAGCTACTCCACCCATTATTCTTATTTATTGATAAGTTATCAGGAGACTGTAAGACGCTTGACCTCGTGGATATAGTATCTCACTAGTAAGCTAAAGGTTTCCAGATCAAATCCCATGTTGGAAATGGCTAAAAGGTTAGCAGTTACCTACAATTACTACGGATGAGAATTAACTATGAATGAGACCACATGGTGAATGGTTAAAATGTAGGTTGTTGTGCCAGATTTGGTGTAGTGGTCTACGCTCTCGACTCTGGACCACATGTGCCCTGGTGATAGCCCTGGCTCAGCCACTGTCTGTGCCTTTCCTGTCTGTCTCCCTCTACATGCCTGTCTCCCTAGCTTCTGCTTCCTACTGTTTTGTCAATAAAAAAGTTAAAAAATGTGAAATGTTATCTTTATAATGAAATAAGCTAACTTTGTATAATCAGCTAGATGTACATATTTTAGAGTAAAGGTTAGGGTTATATTTCCTGTTTACTATTTCAAATTTGATTAGCTGAAGCAAAAAAATGGATGGAGTTGCTTTAACCTGTGCAGAATTAGTAATTAGTAAGAGTAGTTATTTACTGTTTTTGTGCTGTTTCATTTCTATGCAATGAGAAATCACCATCAAAACAGGATCTGTAATTGGATCTGTACTTTCATAATGGCAAATTATGAGAGTACTCTATGGAAAGATTCATCAATTGCCCAACACTTGGCCACAGCATAAATGTACAGTATATAGTATTTGAACAGATATTGACTCTTTCTTAGCCTTCAATGTCAAGCTTTTGTCTGATGACCACAACCAAACTATTATCATTTGCATTCTGAAGGTGAGTAATAAGCACAATGTTTTGAGTAATATTCCAACAACCAGGGCCGGCTCCAGGCATAAGCGAGCTAAGCGGCCACCAGGGGGCCCCCAATCGAGTGCACAGGTGACTTTGCGTGGTAGGAGGGGGCCCCCAAATCAAATTCTGCTAGGGGGCCCAAAAGGCTCGGGCCGGTACTGCCAGCAACTGACTAATCATATTTGCACACCACCTGAAAGATACATCACCAAAATGAGACCTTTGACCACCAACATGAGGCTTTGATTATTGACTTTCAAAAAGCATTTGATTCAGTTTGGCATACTGAACTGTCCTGCAAAGATTTTGATAGTGGTAATAACATCAAAATATGTCAATTAGATCAATGTACTACACTGCCCATACGTGCACACTTTCAAAATGAGAAACTAGAGGCAATGAGTTCACCAAGTTTGCACTCAAAGCTATCTACTTTTTATTAGTTTAATCAACAAATATGCCACGTTCCTGAAAAAAGCTTCAGCCCCTGTTTTTCATGTATTGGACAGATTGCAATTCATGATGCAGTGTGAGGTCGACTTGAAAATTCAAATTTTACTCAAAAGTATAACTACCTAATTTTACACAATACAAACAGCCTCGGCTAACAACAGTTGGGTTTACAGGTGTCGCTAGAATGCGACAAGACAAGGCAGCCCTGTCCAACATCCACATGTCCACCCCAGGCTGTGGTTGAGAAAATTTCTCTCTGGCCTATGCTGGACACCCAGGCAACCTGGCTGGGCTGGAAAACAAGAAAGAGAGATCCAGAGACAAACAGAGGGAGGCAGGTGGGTTCTCTGGACTGTGAGACCCACAGTGTCTGCATACAAGCAGACAAGTGTGTGTGTGTGTGTGTCTGTGTGTGTGTGCGTGTGTGTGTGTGTGTGTGTGCGTGCGTGTGCGTGTGCGTGTGTGTGTGTGTGCGTGTTGGTGCGTGTGTGCATGAATGCATTAGTATGTATGTGTGCGTTTGTATTATGTGGAGTGTGTTAACCTGGCTGCACACACCTCCCAACTGCTCATTGTTCAACCTTTGATCTAATGTGGTCAGCTGAGCAATGGGCTACAGGTACACCTGGGTAATGCAGCTTCCCTTTGACAGCCAGCGGTAGAACTGCCAGGAGGAGTTACAAGGGTAGAACATACTGTACAGCTATGGTAGGGATCTACTGCAGGGTTTGAGCCACAGGGTGAGCATCCGGTTTGGCAAATTGACGCAAATGAGGAAGTGCCTTAAACCTGCATTCTATTTGAATTCCAGCCTTCTGCAATTTATCATGATGTTCATTTTTTTAATTATGGTCTCGTTGATTTTAAAATCAGCGATAAAGCAAAGGGTCGTTAAGGGTGTGGCTATGGCGTTTGGTTGTATGACAAGACACTCAAAGGAGCAGGCAGTTCAGTTTTTCCGGTTAGTAACGTTACATTTTGTTTTACATTTTGTTTTAACACTGTTTTCGTTAGCTTCCCAATTAATATCAGTTAGCTAGCTAGATTCCTCCCTCTCTTCTAAAATCGTCACATCCGCAACCAAGATGTCTGCGCCCTTAGATATTCACAAACCAATGGGTGACATCATACATGGGTCTAATGAGTGATTATACAATCTATGGTTTGAGCACAGCTTTAAGGTAGGATGGGGCAGCATGTTGGTGTTGTTGTGTCTTTTGAGGGAGCTTAGATGCAGGGAGAGGTGAGAAGGTTTGAGAGAAGCAGATGGAATGAAAGGAGAGATTGTCTGGGTGAGATAGAAAACAACTGTGTTGGGTAAAGTTAACTTTACAATTACTTCTTAGTTACTTGATGAGTTCACAAGTTTTGGGAAGTCCCTAATTAAGACAAAATGATCAGGTAAATGGAGTTCATATCTTACTGGTGACCATGATTGATATTTTCTTTAATCTTTCTATTTGTTTTATAGGTCACTGTTAAGATGTGGTATATTTGTAATATATCGCAATGCCCCAAAATTACTTATTACAATATAAACCAGTTACTAATGCAATTCGAGCAATAAAAAGTGGTATACGGTCTCATACTGTAGAGTATACCACAGCTATAAACCAATCAGCATTCAAGACTCAGACCACCCGGTTTATAAGACATGTTATATCACATCCAAGATCTTCATTTCAGCTTCCCTGTCATTCACAGGGTTGCCAACTCTCACGCATCTGGCATGATTCTCATGCTTTCAGCACTGAAATTTTACAGAGTCTCACGCCAGCCAACATCCCAAAGTTGGCAACCCTGCATTCATGCAACATAAGTCAAAACATACAGGTCTCGAAATTATGAGCATTATGCTCTAACCGCTGATAGCAGTGCAGGAAGAGTTGAAGTTGCAATCAAAATCAAATAAAAGCAATTGAAATAACTCAAGAAAGGCATCAAGTGGTTTCACAAATCCAACTGAAAATGCAACTTACCATGACAGAACTCCAAGATGTACACCACTACTGACCCAAAAGAACAAGAAAAGTCATGCTCAAAATCATATAAAGAAACCACATTTAAACAAAAATGAAACTTTTCGGCACGATGTATCAGCATCAGAAGAATGAAGCATATGCTGAAAAGAACATACTGCACACCATCAAGCATGGTGGTGGCTCGGTGATGCTCTGGCACGGGAAAGTTTCACGTGTGTGGAAGACAAGATGGTTTCATTGAAATATCAGCAAATTCTAGGAGAATATGTCATGCCATCTGTGAGGAAAATGATCGCAAGAATACCTTAAATTCCACCAAGGCTTGTTTGCAGAAACATACTGGAAGATTCTACAGTGGCCATGACTTGAACCCCATAGAAGATTTCTGGTGGGATTTAAATAAGGTTTTTGCAGCATGCAAACCCAAGAATATTACTGAACTGGAGGCCATTGCACATGAGGAATGGGCTAAAATTCCTCAGAAAATGCTGCCAGAGGCTGGTGTCTGGCTATGCGCCTCATTTGCAGCAGATCATAACAGCAAAAAGGGTGCTCTACTAAGTATTAAACATGCTTGCCATGAAGGGGTCGAATCATTTTGAGACTGGAGAAGTCATTATCATTTGCATTTGCAGTTAAGTTTGGGGAAACCACTTGAAGCATTTGTTCTGATGAGCTATTACAATTGCTTTTGTTTGATTCGTTCATTGCAAAGAGCTGAAAGTCTTTACAGTTTGACAATAAACATGATTTGATTGCAACTGTAGGCTGACAGACACACACAAACACACACACAAACATTTTAAAAACCTAATTTCAGCCCACAAATCGAATGTGCAATTCATAAGGACTTCAAATACGTTGTTGGTCCCTGTGTGTAACAACATTTTAGGGTTGCAGATACTGTAGACAGCGTGGCTGCCCATGACATTTGACATGGAGCCGTATCGCCCAGCTACTTTGCCCTTGACTTATGTATGCCTGAAATGTGAAGGCCAGTAACTGTCAGCCTGTGAGCATGGCCCAGACTCCCGATTATCAGTACGACATTTTTGCATTGATGTCCAAGGATGTTCAGGCAGAATATTAGGGGATGACTACAAAGGGACACACACACAGACTCACACAGACCCACACAAAATACTTTGATCCCACACATCAAATGTACAATTCCAAAAAGATTTTTTAAGGTATCTGAGGACACAGGGGTGCAGATAAAACGTCCTTCTTCAAATAGCCAGGCGGAGATGGAGATCTATACTGCAGAAACTTGTAACCCTATCTCTTTTAAATGGCCCTGTCATCTAGAGAGGCCAAGTGAACGACTCATCCGCAGCCGTAAACAAATATATAGGTGTGCAAGTAAAGCACAATAAGACCAGGAAAGCCAACAATCTAATAAAACGTAACCCCTTAACTCATTGCTTTCACTTCTCACTCACTGCCTTGTTTGCGCCCTTAATCTTTGACTCATTGTCTCCCGGTCCATTTCTCTCTTCTTCGCTCTTACAATCTCCTGCTGTCATAAGAGGCTGCTCCTGAATTACAAACAGCTATGTGATGATAGTCGCTCATCACGCGCTCTTTTACTGTCTCTCATTCTCAGTGTGCATGCGTGTCTCCTTACAAACTTACAAACACGTACACACACTATGAGTGCTGGCTGAAAGTGGGTCAGGCTGCCTTCAGAGAATCAGCCTGTACTATTCAGTGATGTAGAAATAAATCTCCTTCATCAGTCGCAAACAGCCAGTCAGCCCTACTCAACACACATGCATCAACATACACGTGCAGACGCACAGTGGACACGTCATGAATGCACCACATACACACACGCACAGAGCTACGCATCACATATGAACACGCCATCACTAAAGGCTGATGATTTTCTGAGATCAGCTGGAACAAGGCCTGCACACTGTGCTTACCTTCTGCATTATACTCACTATGGCAGTTAAAACAAACACCTTCATTAACTGAAAACATGTTATAAAATGATGCCGTGAACACTATAAATTATGGCTTTTCCTTCACCTCTCTGATTCTGATTCTTAAATGCATTGAACAGTACAATTCACACATTCTTAAATCTTGAGCAAATAAATATTACTTTATAATGGCAAGCTTAGTAGGATTAACTGTCCACTTTGGGGAATTTAGTTTTCCTGTGGATGTGTTTCCTACGGATTGTTTGTGACAGGTTTCTTTGCAACAATTCTCTCACTTGTTAAGCTTGGTAAACTGTTAATTACCACACTGTCCCACCTGGAAAAGAAGAAATTCTTTGTGAGATTACTGTTTATTGACAGCAGTTCATCATTCAATAGCTCCTTCCAAGCTTATCACTGTTCATGGTTAAGACATTTTCCAACTGCAGTTCTGTACAGTATGTGGCTCAATACTGCAGGTTGTGGAACAACCACTATTCCTTTTAATGTGGTAATTAGGGCAGTGACTAGTTATTTTTTCTTAACTTAATAAAATAATAAATGTACAGTTATCGCCACCTAAAGTGTACTGATGATCAGAAAAACACCACTACCTACCCCAGCGATGTTAGTAACATCAGAAACCAAAATAAATTATGTGGTACCTCCCAAACATTTGCAAGTTATTTTGTTTTTTCAAGGTCTTTCATCTGTAATTTTCCATAGCCTACTTATTCCACATAGTATATGTAACAGTATGGCAAAAAGGCACAAGAGTTTACATTGTTTAATGCATGAAGCACACCAAATACAATGAATTCCAGTGCCACATTCCCAGTGTATCAATTTAAATTGCTCCATTGACCATAAATTACTTACGGTGTAACACAAAGGGGTTGAGACATCTATTGGCCTTGAGATGTTTGACTCCGATTATACTTGCAGTCTCAATCCACAAACTTTTATTCCTGCGTCATCTGGATATTTGTGTGACAGAAGTTGAATCCCATGGGCCCACCACCTGTGGGAGGAACCGCTGGGGTCAGGTGCGCTGCCAAATGGGTGGTAGTGAAGGTCAGGGGCCTCGACGGACCAGACCTGGGCGGCAGAGGCTGGCTCTGGGGACGTGGAACGTCACCTCTCTGGGGGGGAAGGAGCCGGAACTGGTGCGGGAGGTGGAGCGCTACCAATTAGATCTGGTG
>JACXGM010017641.1:0-11817 GCA_016801145.1 Umbra pygmaea | reverse complement strand
TAACACTCTGGATGAGCTTAAGGCCGCTATCGAAGCATATTGGGCCTCCATCACACCTCAGCAGTGCCACAGGCTGATTGCCTCCATGCCACGCCGCATTGAAGCAGTCATTTCTGGAAAAGGATTCCCGACCAAGTATTGAGTGCATAACTGAACATAATTATTTGAAGGTTGACTTTTTCTTTTTTCTTTTATTTGTATTACAAACACTTCTTTTATTGGTCAGATGAAATATGCTAATACTTTATCTCAATATGCTAATTTCTTGAGAAGGACCTGTAATCAATATTATGGAAATAACCAAGTGTACCAATTTCTAAATTATACCACGGGTCATTCAATAAATAATTACATGTGAAATTATTTATTGTAAGATGTACAGTTTACGTCATTCCTTGTAATGTAAAGACAATGTGATGTTTCAGAGGTTTCCTTCCTCTGAGGTCAATATGAGATCCAGCCTTAAAAATGTACTGTTTACATTTCAAACAAAAGTACAACTAAAGAAAGAAAAATTAATCAAAAGACATTATGGGTTGATGAGTCTTTTGTGCATTCTAATCTGTCTCATACCCATAAACATACACCTCGCACAGGGTCAGGAAGTCATATCTTGGAAGTACTACGTTGACATAACGACCCGTCATCCCATAACAATAGAAACTTCCACCTTGTCCAGCTGCAATAGAGGAGATCACAGCACACCTGCAGGACAAGACATAAATACGGTTGATACAAATTTCTACTATATTCCAAAATTGGCATTTAGGCTCTATCTCTGGGAGAATTAAATTAGTTATATAATATTACATCTGTATTAAGGAGGACCTAGGATGTGATGTAAACAGTCCTTGGTCAGGAAAACAGGAGGGGTAAATATTCGAATGGCTGTTGACCCACATTGCCTCCTGATTTTAAATATTCTAGTGCATCTATAGGAACAAAGCTCCATATAGTATAAGCCAAGCTCAAAAAAATAGTTTGAGTTGTACAACTTAACAGTACATCCATCTGACACTTCTTAATGTAGTAGTTCACCTGGGATTGCTGTTTCCGTTGTTTACCAGGGAGTCTCCAATGAGAATCTGAGCTCCGTTGAGCCTTTCAGCACAACAGTCACCTCTGTTATAGATATAGACATACTGGATTTTGTATTGCTTCAGCAGATCCACTCTCCACCAAGGATACCACTGCAGCTTAGTGTGAGTACAGGACCCGTATGCATAATCTGAATTATAGTTCCCATCGATGGCATTGGATGCATCGCCATTCATGTCATACAGTGATGACTGGGTAGGTGTTCCGTGCAAGGCAATATTCCCTGCAGGAAAATATAAAATAATAGAGTTACAGAGAAACAATTGATTCATGCTGGGAGAACATTAAAAGAAAGTGATTATGGAATAGGCTATTATAAAACGGGTCTGGTGATATCTGCAATTTGATATCTGCAAAAGATTTTAACATTCACTTACCACAAAAAGATTGTAACTGATGTAGGCATGCTAACCAGCCACAGGTTTTAAGTAATCTAATCTTTTTTGTAATAAAGTGTTTTTTCGTGACGAAGCGATAGCTAGCTAGTGGCTGTCATGTCAATACCGGTCAATACACCGGTGGCTGACTCGTTAGCCTGTCTGACCCACCACTCACATTACACACACTGAGTTTTCCACATATCACAGGTTGGGTTGTTTATCCATCTAACCCTAGACCCCTTTCTTCATATTTTAAAATATCAAGAAATAGCCTACAATTGACATCTTTATTATAAAAAAAGAGGAATTACGATAGCCTACAATAGGAATTACGGCGAAATTACGATAGGCTACTATAAAAATGGTTGTTTGAATAACACTTACAAGTTGCCTGATATTATTGTTCTGCCTATGTTTTATTTATATATTTTCTGTAAATTGTTGAGACATATAGCCTACAATTGTTTTCTTACACGTTGTTAGCAAATTGAATAATCTCTCTCCCTCTGTCGTTGAAATCATCCTAATATTAATAACCGGGCGGGTCACCAGACATTCGGGGTTCAGACAATCCATTGATATATATCCCGGGCTGGAGGGATTGCATGTGTTTATTTACATTTTATGTGTGCTATTACATTATTTGTAATAACAGTGCGAATGAAATTAACAGCATTTTTCTGATGACGAACGCTATTATATGTTTATGTGCAACGCGACTGAAATGAATCCCTCAATTTGACAGCGCACGACTGTGTCAAGTGAACAGTTTATAAAAGATTTAGGGATAAACACCGACGTTCTGTGCAAACCTTATAATGGATGTCGCCATGAGTAAATTTTTCCAAGGTAATGTACAGAAAGGTGTTTAAACCACATATGCAAACAAAAACATAAGCAAACATTTTATTTACTAGTAGAAATGGGTATTCGCATTTACCTATATTCACATGCTTAATTAATTCATTTAGGCTTTTTCATGATTACGGCGATTGGTGCTGATTTTGCCCAAACTATGCCAATATATTAAGGGGGCACTGGAAGAGATTTATATTTATGATGTTTAAAAAAATCCACATCACATAATGTCGTTCTTTGGAAAAGATGATATCCTATGGATTGGAACAGATATTACCCTCGCAGTTTTTCTCTCTTAACTCATCAGATCCGAATTTAAAGTTGACAGCAGAAAGAAGTCTAGAAAGGATAGAATTTTTTAGATATGACCAATAACCATTTATAAATATGTAGATGGAAACTACCATCTACTCAGCCTGATCTCCTAGAAATCCGTGAGACTGCCACGGAATATGAACCTCAGAATCCGTGACAGTTCCACGGAATGGCCGAAAATTCCGTGGCAGTTTCAGGGAAAAGTCCGCGATTGGCGCACAGTGAGACCTTGCTGTTAATTCGATGTAAGCCTTTCCCAAACCCCTAACCTAACCTTAACCACTCAGAAACCTTGCTGTTAATTCGATGTAAGCCTTTCCCAAACCCCTAACCTAACCTTAACCACTCAGAAACCTTGCTGTTAATTCGATGTAAGCCTTTCCCATACCCCAAACCTAACCTTAACCACTCAGAAACCTTGCTTCTAACTCGATGTAACTTGTATTATTTCGTAATGTATTGTTTGTAACCATGGTGATAGTGAGTAAAAAAATGATAAAAAAGCAACACGTCTGCATCGCGTTGGTATAGAAAACAGAATATATGCAAAGTGGATCCGTGGCAGTTCCACTGAATATTGAGCCATTCCGTGGAACTGCCACGGAGTTTGAAGTTAAGTATCCGTGGTAGTATCACGGATTTCTGAGAGATCACGTTGCATCTACTTCAAGCCCCAGAGTAACACTTTTATGCACAGACAGTAATAATCCTTGACACCTCATACAAAATATAGGCTACCAGTTGGTCAAATACTTAAGACTACAACGCAACTGCAGTACAGCAGTTAGTAAAATACTTTAGTATTAGTACTATATAATGACCGGGAACGAGTACTAAATTAATAGTTTTATTAATTGTAGCCTGTTAATGACAGCACCTGCATAATACATGGAAGTTTGCACGTATTCATAACGTTTCGTTTCCAGACAAGATTGCACAATGTGGCTTTTGATGGATGTATATTAATGTCCAGAAACAATATTCAAAGAAACGCGCTTGCAATGCAAAACATCACAGATATTGGCTTTACTGTGTTAACCATAGTGTCGTCAGTTCATTAGGTAGCAGGCTGTTTGATGTTGACAGTAAGGTCTGTATCACCTAAACATTTGAATTGCATAAAAAATGCATCACTAAAGCAAACTGGCTAACGAATGCCATTTAAAATAAATGAAACTGTACATAAGTGTTCAGACCTTGTTATAAACGATCTAAATGATCCGTTTTATAGGAACTATACTTGATTTGTGGCGTACTAACATGGCAACAGGCAGCCTTGGCGGTGTAGAAGACCTTGTCTACATCCTGATATTCTGAGGGCACAACAACAGACCAGTCATTTCCGGCGTCAGGACTCTCAACAGACATTGTAAGCATAGACACTGGTAGGCACTTATCCTCACACTCCCTTGACCAGGACATTATCCTCCTCTCCCTCCAGTTAACCACAGGGTTGTGTGCACTTAACCAGGGCATGCCGAATACATTCCGATGAGCAGGGGAAGGGATGACAAACAAACACTTAATTTCTTAGTGACAGGGTCCTACCTGTTTGAGTAACGGTATTGTGGTATGAGTGATCAACCCCCTGCCAATAGGGCGACTGTAAACTCCCATAACAGGGATAGAAGTTTTCAAAACAGTCACAGGTATTTTCCAGTCCTCAACCAGACCCTCATCATTAAAACGGCCCGCAGCACCGGAATCTACGAGAGCTAACATAGGACTGGTTGCTGGATAATCAAGTAAGGACACCTCCACTATCAGCACATTACGAGAAAGTGGAAGGGAAAATATGCCCAGGCCTACCTTTCCGTGCGGCGGAGGTTTTTGTCCTTGGCGACGCGGAGACCCTTGGAGGTGTGGGCATTGGGCGAGGAGGTGGCCCTCCAGTCCACAATACAGGCACAACCCATGCTGGAGCCGACAAGTCCTCTCAACATAAGCTCGTCCTGGGCAAGGCTGACAGAGGTTGGGGACGTGCGTAACTGTGGTCTCTTCCGTGCCCTTAACAGCCAGTCCAATTTCACTGCAATGGTGATTAGTTGGTCTAAAGATGCACTCTCATCCCTGCATGCCAGTTCAATCTTGACATCCTCTTTAAATCCCTCACGGAACAACGAGATGAGAGCCGCCTCGTTCCACCCACTGGCCGACGCCAAGGTTTGAAATTCCAGGACGTACTCCGCTGCCAAGCGCCGTCCTTGACGAATGTGTAGGAGTTGATCACCATGTTCCCTGCCCACAGGAGGGTGATGGAACACCGCCCAGAACAGGTCAGTAAAGCCGGCGTAATCCCGGGTCTCCGGTCCTTGACCCTCATATAACGCAGTGGCCCACTCCAAGGCTTTCCCTGTCAGTAGCGAAATCACCATAGCGATTCTTGACCTGTCCGATCCAGCGCAATTGCTGCAAAACCTCCTCCATGGCCACCTCCGAATTGGCAACCTGATTGTGGTGCCGACACAGAACGATATCATGCTCGCCAAGAGCTGCGTTAACACCGCCGTCTTCTGCTGGCTCCATAAGCGGTCAAATATTCTGTCGCAGTGCCAAGGATAGGAGACAAATACAGGTAGAATGGTGGTTTTAACGATACCACAAATATATTACAAAAATAAGGAAGACCGGGCAAAAAACAAAATCTTCCTTCACGTGATATTTCACAGGTATGTAAGCAGTAACAGCAATAATACTCGACAGAGCAGAGCAAACACAGAAGGGCTTATAAAGCTAAACAAGGAGTCCTAATGATGCTTAACATAAAACACCTGTGTGCATAAAGGATGCCATAGAGAAAGCTAGAGTAACATAAAGCCTAATATTCTGGAGATGCAGAGCATTGCCTGCGGTCAGTTCTGGGGTTGGGTGCGACAGCCTCAAACATAAAGATATAAAACTGTCATTTTTTGTAAAGAAGCAACAACAAGTGGACACTATCATGAAGTGGAACAAAATTTATTGGATATTTCAAACTTTTTTAACAAATAAAAAACTGACAAATTGGGCGAGCAAAATTATTCAGCCCCTTTACTTTCAGTGCAGCAAACTCTCTCCAGAAATTCAGTGAGGATCTCGGAATGATCCAATGTTGACCTAAATGACTAATGGTGATAAATAGAATCCACCTGTGTGTAATCAAGTCTCCGTATAAATGCACCTGCTCTGTGATAGTCTCAGAGGTCCGTTGAAAACACAGAGAGCATCATGAACAACAAGGAACACACCAGGCAGGTCCGAGATACTGTTTTGGAGAAGTTTAAAGCCGGCTTTGGATACAGAAAGACTTCCCAAGCTTTAAACATCCCAAGGAGCACTGTGCAAGCGATAATATTGAAATGGAAGGAGTATCAGACTACTGCAAATCTACCAAAACCCAGCCATCCCTCTAAACGTTCAGCTTATACAAGGAGAAGACTGATCAGAGATGCAGCCAAGAGGCCCACGATCACTCTGGAGGAACTGTAGAGATCTACAGCTGAGGTGGGCGAGTCTGTCCATAGGACAACAATCAGTCGTATACTGCACAAATCTGGCCTTTATTGAAGAGTGGCAAGAAGAAAGCCATTTCTGAAAGATATCCATAAAAAGTGTTGTTTAAAGTTTGCCACAAGCCACCTGGGAGACACACCAAACATGTGGAAGAATGTGCTCCGGTCAGATGAAACCAAAATCGAACTTTTTGGCAACAATGCAAAATGTTATGTTTGGTGTAAAAGCAACACAGCTCATCACCCTGAACACACCATCCCCACTGTCAAACATGGTGGTGGCAGCATCATGGTTTGGGCCTGCTTTTCTTCAGCAGGGATGATGGCTAAAATTGATGGGAAGATGGATGGAGCCAAATACAGGACCATTCTGGAAGAAAACCTGATGGAGTCTGCAAAAGACCTGAGACTAGGATGGAGATTTGTCTTCCAACAAGACAATGATCCAAAACATAAAGCAAAATCTACAATGGAATGGTTTACAAATAAACATATCCAGGTGTTAGAATGGCCAAGTCAAAGTCCAGACCTGAATCCAATCGAGAATCTGTGGAAAGAACAAGAAAACTGCTGTTCACAAATGCAATCCAACCTCACTGAGCTCAAGCTGTTTTGTAACGAGGAATGGGCAAAAATTTCAATCTCTCGATGTGCAAAACTGGCATACCCCAAGTGACTTACAGCTGTAATCGCAGCAAAAGGTGAGGCTACAAAGTATTAACTGCTAAATAATTTTCCACGCCCAATTTTTCTGTTTTTTATTTGTTAAAAAAGTTTGAAATATCCAAAAAATTTCGTTCCACTTCATGATTGTGTCCCACTTGTTGTTGATTCTTCACCAAAAATTACAGTTTTATATCTTTATGTTTGAAGCCTGAAATGTGGCAAAAGGTTGAATAGTTCAAGTGGGTCGAATACTTTCGCAAGGCACTGTATGTATATGCCTTGTATTTTTTCTAAGGGTTTCCAAAATAAAACACTTTATATTTACTGTCTTTTTGCTTGAGAGTCATATTGTACTGCCTTTGTTTGACAGATAGTTTGACAGTTGCCAATTCCCTGACAGAAACATCATCACATGTACACTCACCTAAGGGATTATTAGGAACACCCGTTCAATTTCTCCTTAATGCAATGATCTACTCAACCAATCACATCGCAGTTGCTTCAATGCATTTAGGGGTGTGGTCCTGGTCAAGACAATCTCCTTAATTCCTAACTGAATGTTAGAATGGGAAAGAAAGGTGATTTAAGCAATTTTGAGCGTGGCATGGTTGTTGGTGCCAGACGGGCCGGTCTGAGTATTTCACAATCTGCTCAGTTACTGGGATTTTCACGCACAACCATTTCTAGGGTTTACAAAGTAACGTGTGAAAAGGGAAAAACATCCAGTATGCGGCAGTCCTGTAGGCAAAAATTGCTTGTTGATGCTAGAGGTCAGAGGAGAATGGGCCGACTGCTTCAAGCTGATAGAAGGGATGGAGGCAATCAGCCTGTGGCACTGCTGAGGTGTGATGGAGGCCCAGGATGCTTCGATAGTGTCCTTAAGCTCATCCAGAGTGTTGGGTATTGCGTCTCTCAACTTCCTCTTCACAATATCCCACAGATTCTCTATGGAGTTCAGGTCAGGAGAGTTGGCAGGCCAATTGAGCACAGTAATACCATGGTCAGTAAACCATTTACCAGTGGTTTCGGCACTGTGAGCAGGTGCCAGGTCGTGCTGAAAAATGAAATCTTCATCTCCATGAAGCTTTTCAGCAGATGGAAGCATGAAATGCTCCAAAATCTCCTGATAGCTAGCTGCATTGACCCTGCCCTTGATAAAAAACAGTCGACCAACACCAGCAGCTGACATGGCACCCCAGACCATCACTGACTGTGGGTACTTGACACTGGACTTCAGGCATTTTGGCATTTCCTTCTCCCCAGTTTTCCTCCAGACTCTGGCACCTTGATTTCAGAATGACATGCACAATTTGTTGTTGTTTTGTTGTGCTGCTTCTCTGTAGCCCAGGTCAGGCGCTTCTGCCGCTGTTTCTGGTTCAAAAGTGGCTTGACCTGGGGAATGCGGCACCTGTAGCCCATATTCTGCACACACCTGTGCACGGTGGCTCTGGATGTTTGTACTCCAGACTCAGTCCACTGCTTCCACAGGTCATCCAAGGTCTGGAATTGGTCCTTCTCCACAATCTTCCTCAGGGTCCGGTCACCTCTTGTCGTTGTGCAGCTTTTTTTGCCACACTTTTTCCTTCCCACAGACTTCCCACTGAGGTGCCTTGATAAAGCACTCTGGGAACAGCCTATTTGTTCAGAAATTTCTTTCTGTGTCTTACCCTCTTGCTTGAGGGTGTCAATGATGGCCTTCTGGACAGCAGTCAGGTCGGCAGTCTTACCCATGATTGCGGTTTTGAGTAATGAAACAGGCTGGGAGTTTTTAAAAGCCTCAGGAAACTTTTGCAGGTGTTTAGAGTTAATTAGTTGATTCAGATGATTAGATAATAGCTCATTTAGAGACCCTTTTCATGATATGCTAATTCTTTGAGATAGGAATTTTGGGTTTTCATGAGCTGTATGCCAAAATCATCAGTATTAAAACAATAAATGACCTGAAATATTTCAGTGGGTGTGCAATGAATCTAAAATATATGAAAGTTAAATTTCTATCATTACATTATGGAAAATAATGAACTTTATCACAATATGCTAATTTCTTGAGAAAAACCTGTATACAAGTGCATTAGCTAAGAATGTAAACAATGAAGGAGACTCAACATATTGAGTGTAGGTATGAAATGAATAAATAAATAAAAGTTATAAACACAATATTTACCAAATTGCAATTAAATATTATTTCATCTATTCTAGTCATTCAGTCATTTTATTCATCTAAGGCAAATTGCTAAATAATTCCTGATGTTCTAAAATTTCAATATTGTTTGTGATTAGGTACTGTAGGTCCCCAGGGCCCAGCCAACGGATACAGATGCTTTCCAAAACGACACATTCCTATGACATACATACAGAGACCACAGCAAATGTTTCTTAAATTAACTCCTGTGAGTATATCTGGAATGTGATGAAGAGGAAAATGGATGGTCACAGGCCATTAAATAAATCAAAGATTTGCATCAGGAATGGCATAGTCACTCAACATCAATGTAAAAAACTGTTGGAGAGCATGCAGACACATGAAAGCCAATTATTTTTATTATACAATTATTATTCCACCAAATATTGATTTCTGTACTGTTCTTAAATGTAGTATTGTGTTGTTTATTTTCTTTGCATTATTCGAGTTCTGATAAAACTACATCTTTATTGCTATTTTCACCATGTCTGCAAATAAATGCTCCGAATGACAATATTTGAATTTAGAATTAGGGAGATATTTTTTTCAGTAGTTTATAGAATAATACAAACATTTTAATTTTACAAAAAGCACATGTATTAGTAGTAAAACCATAGATACTTTTGATTTTGAAGTGATCTTATATTTCTTTCCAGATGTATATACTAGTAAAATAAGGCATATTTAAATATGTATATATGTATAATGGATTTCATGTAACTTACATTATAGTAGTTATATTAATTTAGCTACCAAAATGATTATATGGCTGGCTAAGGACAGTATTAAATTAAAACACAATAACAAATCCACAGTATCATCATTTGAAGCAGTTTTACAAGTATAGGCAATCAGGCATTAAAAAAGCATCATGCCGAACTTGAAAAATATCAAGATGTTTGTTTCCTGTGTGAAAACAGAAATACTAAAATAAAGGGGATGGCCAAGCAACCAATCGCACTTATGTTGTCAAGCGGTTGCTTGCATAACATTTATTATCCACAATGCACAATGGAACCAATTGACAATGTATGTATGAAACAAATGCATTTGTAAATCTATATTGACAATTTATATTTAAATGAAACCAATGCACCATGTGAATCATTGTGCTTTCAGGTGTCCAGGGAGGGCTGCGATGCAAAGACTTTTAATGGACTCCCTTTCATTTTGTCTCTTCTGTTTTGTCTCCTTGGTTCCTTTCAGTGTGTATACGGTGGTTTTGTTAGTTAGATTATTACCTCATGCATCTTTAGGTTTACTGCATTGTGTGTATGTCCCATGTTAGTGTTCAGGTTCCCTCCCCTTGTGTGGTGTTTGCCTCCCTCTTGTGCCTCTGTTGTATATTGCATGTTATTGATTTGAGTTTGTGATGTCATTGTTAGTACCTCCCATGTCTTGTCACATGTTTCTGTTGTCCTATAGATCCCTGTCTAGTTAATTTCCTTGCCCAGGTGTTGCCCATTGTCTTCGTTAGTAAGTGTATTTAAGTTGAGTGTTTGGTCTTGTCTCTTGTTGGTCAATGTTCCTGTTACGCGTCCATATCTGTGTCTCATCTGTTTTGCCCCACGTGGCAGTCTTTACTTTTTATTAAAATAAACGTTCTTTGGATTATTGCACCCTTTGCGGCTGTCTCTCACTCCTTATACCTGGGATACGTGACAGATTGACCAACCCTAAGAATGAGACAGCGAAGGAGTTCCCGCAAATCCAGGGATAGTCTTCCTCTCCCTCCCAGAGCAGGACATATCGGCGGAGATATTCGCCGGATGACCCTGCAAAAGATGGAGCAAGCATGGGCTATGGGCTGCTTCCCGGAGGATGTAAGGTACGACTCCGAGGGAGCAGCCTATTGCTGTCAGAGCTGGCGGGTGGAAACGGACCTGGGTGAAGAGGAGTTTCCCTTGTGGGAGGACGAAGAGGACCAGGAGGCTTTGGACGGCGAGGAGGAGGAGTGGGAAATACCCCCCGAGTGGAGTGGAAGGGCCATTCGGCGGACACCACCCCAACTGCCTCTACCTTAGCCCCGGATGGCCTCTTTTCCCTCCGGTAGGGTTTCCTACTTCCCTGTTAGCTTCCCTAACCCCGCTAGCTCTCCCTCCTTCCGGGCCAGCTCTCAGGCTGGTTCACGTAGCCCCCCTAGTTTACCGGCTAGTTATGTCCCCAGCTCTCGGGGTGGTTGTTTCCCTGGTTTTCAGGCCAGTTCCCCTGAGCCCTCTGTGTATGCCACTAGGGCTTCTGTTAAAGTCCCTAGTGGTTTTTTTCTGCCCCTAGGCCTCCAGTACCTGCCCCTAGGCTCCCAGTAGTTGCCCCTAGGGCCTCTGTTTCTGCCCATAGGTCCTCAATTACTGCCCCTAGGCTCCCAGTTACTGCACATGTTTCTGCCCCAGTTAGGGCACCTGTAATTGCTCCAGTAATTGCCCCAGGTACTGCCCCAGTGATTGCCCCAGTTCTTGCCCCAGCAGTTGCCCCCAGGGCTTCTGTTATTGCTCCTAGGCTCCCCTTTCACCTGTTAGCCGCCAACCCCGTTCATGGGTGGTTAGAGGAGGAGGAGGAGATGCCAGCCCTCATCAAAGGTTCCCCGCTCCCGATGGAGGACTGTCTCCCCAGGAAACTTTTCGGGGGGGGCTATGTGGGGTGGCGACAGCCACCTCCTGCAGACTGCCCACCGCCGGAGCCTCCGGCAGCAGTCTGCCTGCCGCCGCTGACGTCCGGACCCCTTGCTCAGCCGCCGCTTTCGTCCGGACCCCCTGCTCAGCCGCCGCTGACGTCCGGACCCCTTGCTCAGCCGCCGCTTTCGTCCGGACCCCCTGCTCAGCCGCCGCTG
>JACXGM010017640.1:6863-19699 GCA_016801145.1 Umbra pygmaea | reverse complement strand
GCGGGGTCAGTGGCTCGTTCACGTGCGTTCAATCTCACGTTGATTGTGATTTATAAAGGAAAGATGCGCAGGACCTGGCGTACGACCGGTTTTATACATGTGAATTTTTCTGTGCGTACGTACTTTTCCAGTTTTGGCCGTACGCCATCTTCTGGTATGTAAGCTGCGCAATCTTTTATACATGAGGCCCCTGGTGTTTGGGCATTCTGTGAGAGACCCATTAAAAGTATTGAAGGAGCAAATGGTAAATCCTAGCCCAGTATACACGGTAAAGAATGTAGTAGACTATGTAAGTAAAACCTGTGAGAGGCTGCATGATGCGTGTGCGTTGGCAAGAGAGTCTCTTTCATTTGCCCAGAAGAGATGAAGAGGATTTATGATGAGAAGACTGTGGGCCGGGTGTTTGCCAGGCAATCAGGTGTTGGTATTGTTGCCCGTACCTGGGTCGTCTCTGTCGGCCCAGTTCTCAGGTGCATACACTGTGGAAAAGAGAATTAGTGAGACAAACCCGGAACGTAAGCATTCATCTCATTTGTGCCACATTAACACAATGAAAGAATACCATATAAGTAATGTTTCTCCAGGTTCTACCCGTTCGAATCCACCAACAATTTCCGTTTGGAGGGCTGGTATGCTACTGAAGGGCCTGAAGACCAGACAGACAATGGTTTGGAGTTGAAAAATACACATACAATTTGTGAACGAATGAGGAACTCTGAATCACTGAAGGTGTTACCTACATTACAGTTTTTTCCAATTGCTAACACACAAAATGCAAAATTTGTCTCATCGTGTCAAAACTCATAACACAAGAATTCTTTACACAACACTTGGAGATTAACATCTAACTGCCATGTCAAAACTGCCACTCTGCAATCAAAACTTAACACTCTGACTTTAAAAGGCCCTCTTCAGATCGATAGGAAACACACATGCACATGAATTATAAACAGTCAAACAGACACAACACACTGGTCAACTGTACTCAAGACACTTCTGTCATTTGTAGTTTTTAAACCGTTTTTATTCCCGCAACCAAGCCTCAGTGATAGATTGTACAGGTAGCACAACAACTCTTATTACAAGTCAGGGATCACTCCGGTGATTGGGGTCGGGCCACATCACCTCGTCCACATCCCAGGCGATGTTCTCCCTCGCCAGGCAACAGGGAAAATATCGCCAGGCGTGGCGTATCCACCCGTGGATCGACCCCACCTCGATGTCTTCGCATGTCTCCTCCATTGCTCGCAGGAGTGGCACGCGTGCATGTGGTAGGCGGTCATAGACCTTCCACCGCCATGCCGAAAATAATTCCTCTATCAGGTTGAGGAACGGGGAATAAGGGGGCAGGTACAGCACCATGAAATGGTCGTGGTTGGCGAATTAGTCCCGGACCAGAGCAGCCCGGTGGAAACTGACATTATCCCAGATGACAACAAACATGGGCTGCCCTGATCCATCCTATGTGACCGCGGCATGTAGTCCATGCAGAAATATCAGTATGTGTGTAGTGTTGTAGGGACCCAGGGTGACATGGTGATGGAGGACCCCCTGACCACTAATGGCGGCACACATGGTGATGTTACCCCCGCACTGCCCGGCGACGTTCTCAATGGCCATTTGGCTGATGATGTTTCAGTCCCGATGTCTGTTTTTTACCAGTGTCTTTTCCTCTATCTCCTCTCCCTCTTCCCTCTCCGTCTCTTCCACGTTCTCCTCTCCCTCTTCCCGTCGATTCCTCATCTTCTTCTTCCCCTTGGTCCTTAGCCTCCATATTCACAATTGTCTCACGACAGGTGCTCATACCTGAATTATATGTATTGACTGATTGGTGTTCAGTTACAGGTAAAGTGTTTTACTGTGTGTGCGGGGGTGTTGCTAATATCGTGTGTGTTTTAACTATTGAATGGACGTGCTGACTACAGAGTGTTTCATCATTGGCCAATGTGTGTAACACATGCAGATGTGTGTAGTGTTTTGCACCGTGTGTTACAGAATTGTTTACGGTGCCATGCCAACATTGTGTTTATTCATTTGGTGCCTGAGTGTACCAAATGCATGCAAACGTTACGGTTTCAATGCTTTGGTCTGAGCATTCACTTTTCGTGTTTTAGCAATCGGGAAAAACTGTAATGCCACATTTGGATAAAAATAAACAAAATGAGCTTATTAAGCTGATCTGTGCCTTTTCCAGCATTTTCCAGGATGTTCCCAGCCATACTACCGTGTTGGAACATGTGGACATCGCGGGTGCCGCTCCCATCAAACAACATCCCTATTGAATCATCACCCACAAGCGGGAGGTAATGAAAAAGGAAACATAGTATTTGATAGAACATGACATGGCTATGCCCAGCAGTAGTCCTTGATGCTCACCATGCATTCTGGTGCTAAAATCCGACGGTACTTCCAGGTTATGCACTGACTATAGATATGTACATGCTGTCACTGTACCAGTTTCATATCCCATGCCACGCATCGGTGATTGCTTGGACACGATTGGCGTTGTTTGTTAGCAAACTCAATATGTTAAAAGGATATTAGCAGGCGCCACTAACTTCCTGTGCCTCAGAGATTTCAGTCTTCGTTCCACCTGATAATTTTCTCCAATATACTATTATGGCATTTGTAATGTGCAATGCGCCTGCTTCTTTTCAACGTTTGGTAAACCTAGTGTTAGCTGAGGTTTCTAACTGCACTGCTTACCTCAATGACATAGTTGTTCACTCTTCCACTTGGGTTGAGCATATCACCACCTAGGTTGTGTTTCAGAAATTGCGGAATACGTTTCAGAAATTGCCAAATGCGAGAATGGGAAGGCTACAGTGACCTATATGGGGAAAGAGTTGGGATGCAGTGAAGTGCGCCCAGTGGCTAGAAAAGTGGAAGGTATCACAGACTACCCTGTGCCTACAAGGTGCCACCAATTGCACAGGTTTGTGGGTATGGTGGGGTACTATAGAACCTTTAGCCAAAACTTCTCTATGGTAATTGCTCCACTTACCTCCCTGCTCAGCCCGAAGGTTGCATTTTGTTGGACAGCAGATTGTCAAAATGCTTTTTAGTCGACCAAATCAGTGCTTTGCCCCAATTCTCGCTGTACCAGACTTCAAAAAGTGATTTCAAATTAGAAGTTGATGCAAGTATTGTAGGGGCTGGAGCAGTCATTTTGCAGGAAGATGATGACGGAGTAGACCGTCCCGTTTGTTTTAATTCCAGGAAGTTTAATTCTTGCCAAGCTATATACTCCACTATTGAAAAGGAGACACTAGCTTTGTTGTTCGCCTTGCAGTTATTCGAGTCTACATCGGTTCCAGTAAATCTTAATGGGGAGGACGGGCTCCGGGGAACCGGAGTGAATGGAATGTGTGCAAATCAAAAAAACAATTGGTTTTGTTCGTTGCGCACCATTCCATTCACTCCGGTGCCGAGCGTAATACGAGCCCGTCCTCCCCAATTAAGATCCACCGACCGCGGCTGGACTATACCAACCACAATCCCTTAATATTCCTTAGTCACATGTACAATCAAAACTGTTTCCTTATGCGGTTGGCTTTGATTGTACAAGGGTACAATCTTCAGATCAGAGACATCAAGAGATCCAATAATGTAGTGGCTGATGCGCTGTCACATGTCGGGTAGCTTTATGGGAGGCTAGTATTGAATGGTGAGGTTGCCATTCTGACACAAAGCCTTAGAGTTTGTGTCTTTTTGGGGTGGGCGTGTTAAGTCCACCAGTCCTGTCATATGTTCTGTGTGTGTTTGTTTGTGCTCTGTGTTTCTTTTCTGTACAGGTGGTGCTCATCAGTACATAATCATCACATATCAATGACTCAATGAGTGTAGTGAATCCACCGATCGCATAAACCTATTCTAACGTACGGTGCTGATTTAAAATATGCAACTTTGCATATATCCCCAGTGGTGTAAAGTAACAAATGATTATCTCTCTCTTACTTTACTTAAGTATTTATATATATATATATAAGGTCCCACAGTTAACAGTGCATGTCAGAGCACAAACCAAGCCATTAGGTCCGAGGAATTGTCTGTAGACCGAGACAGGATTGTATCAATGCACAGATCTGGGGAAATGTAGAGAAAGATATATGCATCATTGAATGTCACAATGAAGCACTGTGGCCTCCATCATTTGTAAATACAAGAAGTTTAGAATGACCGGGACTGAGCAATCGGGGGAGAAGGGCCTTAGTCAGGGAGGTGACCAAGATCCCAATGGTCACTCTGACAGAGCTCCAGCATTTCTCTGTGGAGAGAGGAAAACCTTCCAGAAGAACAACCATCTCTGCAGCACTCCATCAATCAGGCCTGCATAGTAGAGTGGCTAGCTGGAAGCCTTTTCTCATTAAAAGGCACATGAGAGCCCACCTGGAGATCCCAAAAGGCACCTGAAGGGCTCTCAGACCATGCAAAATAAAATTCTCAGGTCTGATGAAACAAAGATTGGACTCTAAGGCCTGGATTGAGGGAAGGATGAATGCAGCAATGTACAGAGACATCCTTGCAAAAAACCTGCTCCAGAGCGCTCTGGATCTCAGACTGGGGTGAAGGTTCATCTTCCAACAGGACAACGCCACTAAGCACAAAACCAAGATAACAAAGGAGTGGCTACAGGACAATTCTGTGAATGTCATTGAGTTCACAGACTTGAACGCGATAGAACATCTCTGGAAAATTCTGAAAATAGCTTTGCACTGACGCTCCCCAATCCAACCTAAAGGAGCTTGAGAGGTCATGCAAAGAAGAATAGGAGTAACTGCCCAGAAATAGGTGTGCCGAGCTTGTACTGTAGCATCATACTCAAAATGACTTGAGGCTGTATTAGCTGTAAAAGGTGCTTCAACAAGGTATTGAGCAGTGTCTGTGAGTACTTACAGTATGTACATGTGCTTTATTCGTTGTTTATTTTTTATAAATTTGCTAAGATTTCAAACACACTTCTTTTTTACGTTGTCATTATGGGGTATTTTTGGAAGAATTTTGATGGAAATAATGAACTTAATTTTGGAATAAGAGTGTAAATGTGGAAAAAGTGAAGCGCTGTGAATACTTTCCGGATGCACTTTAGGTATGGATATTTAAAAGAATATTGTGGACTTCCTGAGCCAGGATTCAGTAGGACAAGGATATCAGGGTTGGCTGAATGTGTGAGAACAGTGAATAAATCAATTTTAAGAAGTAGGCTGCTGATGATAACAAGCACGAAACCAAGGCTTTTACAGTTACAGAGGCCAACAAATGAAAATTTGGTACGTTGAGAAAAGTGAATAAAAGTAGTGGATTTCATTAGGACCATTGTCTTGCTGAAAGATCCAATGATGACCCAGTTTCAGTTTCCTGGCAGAGGCAGACAGATTCAGATAAAAAAAATGTCCTAGTACTTCACGAAATACAGGATGTCATGTATCCTAACAAGGTTCCCAGGGCCTTTGGAGGAAAAACAGCCACACAACATCACAGAACCTCAACCATACTTAACAGTGGGCATCTGGGGTTGGATTCACAAAACCTTATAAAGAAAATAAAACTTCTTAAGTAATGCTTTTTTCTTAACTTCATTCTTAAGAAAAAAATTGTGAACAAATGAGAATTCTTCGCAACTTTAATGTAACCCCCCCCCTACATGTCTTACAACTGTCACAGTGAAAAGGTAAGTCTTAAAATTATGTTGCTTGAACACATTTTAGAACACCAATTGAATTGTAATTAATTCTAAGCTTACTTAGCCTATTATAGGTTATCTGATAGTTAACTTAATGTATATTAGTAATTTCAGCTTGTCAACATATTATTATTGCAGCCTACATTTTCTCTGTATGATCTCTTCAATCATTGTCTCAAGCTCCTTTCAGGAGAAGTATTTACATCACGTTTTATACTCCACAGTCTTGAAGACTGCAGCCAACGGTAGCAGTCGCACAAGTGGAAATCATGTTTTCTAATTATTATAAATCCTGGCGATTTTGCTTAAGTTTTATCTTAAAAAAATGTTTCTGAATCCGGCCCCAGGTTATTTTTGATATAACCATCATTCCCTTTATGCCAAACCCACCTTGTGTGGATGTTGCAAAAAATCTAGATATGGTCATCTGACCATAGCATTCAGTACCAGTCCAAGTTCCAGTAGCATTTAGCATACCCCAGGTGCTTGCGCTTGTGCTGTAATGACAGGAAAAGCTTTTTTATGGCACAACTTCCAAATAACTGGTTGTCATGGAGGTGGTGTCTAATGGTAGTTTTGATGCTACTGATGATGCTTCTCTCCTCTGTAAATCTCCAATAGTGATCTTTGGGGATTTTTTTGCCTCTCATGTATTCCTCCTTACTCTGCGTGGTTGCAAAATAAACTTGGGTCCTCTCCCAGGCATGTTTGTAACAGTTTTAAACTTTTATTTGAGCAGCTTTTTTTTATAGCCATTCCCTGACTTATGAAGCTCAACATACTTTCCCTTACTTGATTTGTGTGTTCTCAGATTTTTCCCATGTTGATGTATAAATTAAGAAATATGTCCTCTGTGTCACCTCCTATTTGTACCCCAGTGAAACAGGAAGTCATGGATTACTGCCTGAAAGTTCCTAAACACTACTAAACTTAAACAGTAAAATCTAAATGGAAATAATGCTTCAGACACATGTTGTTTATAACAATCTCTAGAGGTGCCAATAATCGTGGAACACATGGTTTTGTTAGAAATAACTAAATCTTAATGAATTTTTTTTTTTCTCAGAATGAATGTACTTCAATTAAAGGTTGGATATTTGTAATTTTATTCTTTGTGATATTACATCAATTCACCAAAATAGGAATTTCTTTCTAAACCTTTTTAAACAAAATTACTAGGGGTGGCAATTATCGTGGAGGGCGCTGTATTATCTATATCTATATATATATATATATATATATATATATATATATATATATATATATGTCTTTATAGAGGTGCTAGAAGGCTGCCCAGTTCTTCCCAAATTAGAGGTACTGGTATAGCGCTCCCACCAGCTTCGCAGTTGTCAAGACTTGAAAAAGAAATGTATTTTTAACTTTTATTTAACCAGCCAAGTTTATTAAGAACCAATTCTTATATACTGCAATGACCTGGGTGGAATGTTACAGGGGAAACTGGAGCAATTAGTGTTAACTCAACAAACCTTTCACCTCTGTGCATCAAGTTAGTACCAAGGACCTTTTTGACACCAGTAAGGTGCCCAAACTAATAGGCCACCTTGCTGCCCAGAAATAAACAAGTAAAATGGCATGCTGGTACAATGCTCCCTGCAGTCAAGCATTGGTGTTGACCAAAATGTAAAGCCACCTTTCTTTGAGATAGCTGATCGTATACATTTGGTGCCACATAGCTTGGCTGGTAGAGCATGCAGGAGGTGTGGTTTGATATACACTAGGGACTATTGTGAAGATTATCATAATTTTTTATTACATTTTAGGTATTTAACAGTCTTATTCATTGGCATACAGGAGGCACAGAGACATCTAGTGGAGGATCTTAGGGTAAGCTGCCGTGGAACCACCTCATGGTCCACCAAAAAGCTTAGGAATTGAACCAGCTACTTTTAGATTACAAGTCTGACTACCTAACCACTGAGCAACTTGATGACCTGCTATAGTTGCCCTGAAAAAGTGGGTGTGTCAAAGGTTCTTTATTTTTTATTGATCCCTCATCATTTATTAATTATATTTGTACACAGTCATAACAATTATTTGGTTGTGTTGATGCAACATTGTGTGGCTAACCATCCACTAGTAGAGCTACTGCGCTTGCAGGCTCCCTCCTGGAGAACCAGTCTAACCACATTATAGACTAAACGTCAACTAGGCCAACAGGAGGAGACCTTGAAAAGCTTCGAAGTGTTTCACAGCTGGATAAAATACCTGCAAACTCAGTAGCTCTTCAGATAAAAGGTTGATGTGTTTCACCCTCTAGAGCAGAGGGTCAACAGGTTCTGCTACACATTCATCCCAAGCCAAGCACTGATCTAAACATTTATAAGGGTAGATTTATATCCACAGTGTGGATGTTGCGAGTTGAACTTGTCAAAGACATTTCACAACTGTCATAATTACATGGCCAATGGTTAACAGAATACTTTATATGTAATAGTGTCAAAACATTATCAGATGTATTATTCAACAGTTAGTCTAGCCAAAAAAATAAACTATTGGGTATATAGCAGGTATGGGGGCTCTCTATAAGACCACCAGGCACAATCTATACTTCGGACAGCTCTGGCATTTTCCATCAAAACAGATTGGGTGGTGTTCTCAGTGAACCTAACCATGGATTAGCCTTTACAAACTGCTTTGTGGGCCTCAGACGTTACCATCAACAGTTTGTCATGTGACCCAACACGTACATCTAGGCATTCAGAGGAGATGTTTTCTTCTCAGGAAACATCCAACACTACTAAATGTACCTATTAATTTGTGGTAGAAATTGAGTTCATTTCAGGTAATGCATTCATCAACATGTAAACTAAAAAAGAAACACTGTTTGTATTCTAGATACATGAAATAAGTTCCATTGAGTTGCTCTTTGTCTTTTAACAATACTTCCACTGAGCTGCCATGTGCAGCTAAAAGGCTAGAATTAAAGACTATCAAAGTGCAGTGCTCTATAGACGAACAAGAAACACTGGCTTAATTAAGTAATGATGCTATCTCTCGCAGGGGTCAGACTCACTAATAAGTATCTGTTCTGCCCAGCAGAGCGTGTTAGCGAGTCAGTGATGCAAATGCAAATAACTGTGTCTTCAGGAAATGTAGCTAATCATTTGCTCTCAGGACAAAAAGGTTCATTTGGCTGTCCCTGTGGCGGAACACTTTCAACAACCAATTTTTGGTTCCAGGGTAAAACCCTTTTGGTTCCACATGTAACCTACAGTAAATGGGTGGGTCTTTTTTTGTCTTTACGACAAAATAAATGGTAGCAAGCCAGGGCATGGCAACTAGAGTATTAACTGAAATATGGTAGAGAGACATCTTATAATAATCTCAACAGGTCTTGTAATGTTCAATTAATAGAGCATGGGTTAATGAATCTGCTAAATGACAAATTATATTATAATTCTTGTCTTGCACAGTTTGTCAGCCCCCTGCTTCCAGCTAAAGCCCGCAAGGTGCTGCTGACCAGACACTCAGTTTGATAGCTGACAGAGTTAGTGAGTCTCAAGTGTTTCTTTTGATTAAGTAATCCTCCAACGAGAAAGACCACTCTGTTTCAAGCCTTCAAACCAAAAGTTGAAAAATCCTGCTATAGCGGGATTTCAAGAAACCAATTTGAAATTTTTCGAGCTTTGTGACATGGTGCACTATCCTGCTGGAAGTAGCCGTCAGAGGATAGGTACATGGAGGCCATAAAGGGATGGACATGGTCAGAAACAATGCTCAGGTAGGCTGTGGCATTTAAACGATGCCCAATTGGCACTAAGGGGCCTAAACTGTGCCAAGAAAACATCCCCCACACCATTACACCACCACCACCAGCCTGCACAATGGTAACAAGGCATAATGGATCCATGTTCTCATTCTGTTTATGCCAAATTCTGACTCTACCATCTGAATGTCTCAACATAAATCGAGACTCATCAGAGCTTTGGTGAGCTCTTGCAAATTGTAGCCTCTTTTTCCTATTTGTAGTGGAGATGAGTTGTACCCGGTGGGGTCTTCTGCTGTTGTAGCCCATCCGCCTCAAGGTTGTGCGTGTTGTGGCTTAACAAATGTTTTGCTGCATACTTCGGTTGTAACGAGTGGTTATTTCAGTCGAATTTGCCCTTCTATCAGCTTGAAGCAGTCGGCCCATTCTGCTCTGACCTCTAGCATCAACAAGTCATTTTCGCCCACAGGACTGCCGCATTCTGGATGTTTTTCTCATTCTTTGAAATGGTTGTGCGTGAAAATCCCAGTAACCTAGAAATGGTTGTGCGTGAAAATCCCAGTAACTGAGCAGATTGTGAAATACTCAGACCGTCTCATCTGGCACCAACAACCATGCCTCAAGGTTGTGCGTGTTGTGGCTTCACAAATGCTTTGCTGCATACCTCGGTTGTAACGAGTGGTTATTTCAGTGAAAGTTTCTCTTCTATCAGCATGAAGCAGTCGGCCCATTCTCCTCTGACCTCTAGCATCAACAAGGCATTTTCTCCCACAGGACTGCCGCATACTGGATGTTTTTCCCTTTTTCACAGCATTCTTTGTAAACCCTAGAAATGGTTGTGCATGAAAATCCTAGTAACTGAGCAGATTGTGAAATACTCAGACCGGCCCGTCTTGCACCAACAACCATGCCATGCTCAAAATTGCTTAAATCACCTTTCTTTCCCATTCTGACATTCAGTTTGGAGTTCAGGAGATTGTCTTGACCAGGACCACACCCCTAAATGCATTGAAGAAACTGCCATGTGATTGGTTGAGTAGATAATTGCATTAAAGAGAAATTGAACGGGTGTTCCTAATAATCCTTTAGGTGAGTGTATGTCTAATAGTGTGCTCACTATTCCAACTGACAGATAAGTTGTTGTTATTTTATGTATTGTAAACTACAACCTCTATGTTCAGTGACACAATAACCGATGCACCGTTATTCTCACGAAACGCAACAGATGAATCAGACTAACCGCTAATGTGAGCTATTATGGCAACGATTATGAAAATGTTATTCCATATCAATTCTATTCATATCAATTTAGTAGTAATTCAAAGCAAATATTCATCAGCCCAGCATTTTTTTCTTTTTTATAGGTTTGGAGATAATAAAAAAGCAAGTCATTGGGTTTAAGGAAATGAGTGGCATTAGGTAATTATTCTCATCGAAAATTGTGCCAGGAGCGCTGAAATCCCAAATCAGTCATGCACTGCCGCCCAGGGGACCAGGACAGCAGCTCCTCTCTATCTAGCCATGCTCCATAAGAACGTGGCACATGATGGATTTCAGGGCTGCGTTCATTCCTTCTCCTGACTGCCAGAGATTGCCTGGGGAGGCCTTTGAGTCCCTGACAAGCAGAGCCTCCTCCGCGCCTCCTCCCCCCGTCACCTTGATCAACATTCAGCCTTTCGCCCTGTATCCATCACGAGCCGACATCCCGTCTGAAGCATTTCTATCATGTAGCTTGGCCTACAAAATGATGCTGTTGGTGGTGAAGATGAATGATGATGTTGGTGACTACAATCACCATCACTAGCTAGTTGGTTTTCTAGTTGGTACAACTAACCTAGGTTAGGTGCATAACCAACTCAGCAACATAATCTAACATTATTTTGGTTATTGCTCAAGCAAGCGCTCATGTAAACAAAATTTGATTTATAAAAAGACTATATAGTCAAAATATATCCTGATAGGATCATGTTAAAAAAGGTTGTGCAGGAGTAGCCCAGCTCAGATGGTGCGTTAATCCAATAATGAAGTATGAAGGTAAGCACTTCCAGGTTATCCTGTAGTTCTCCAATAGTTAATGTGTATCCTGAAAATAAGAGTTTCACAGTCTGAATTATAAATAAGGCTCTTAAAAAATGCATGCTAAGCGATACAGTGGTTGGTTTCACAGCATGTAAGTAAAAGTGTTATTTTATCTTGCTTCGTATTAGGGGAAATGAATGATTGTCATAGCAACCCTGCAAATGACTTCCTAGGACAAAAATGCCTTGTGTTCATTTATCTATTTTTACACTGTAGTATATAACATATTTTTCATTAGTATTAACCCACTTATTCCATCTGTTTTCCAGACATGCCACAATGCAAATCTTATGCCATTAGTACTGTATGTCAACTTTCGTATTGCTTTTTAGTTTATTTTTTGGATACATCAAATGTCTGTTATATTCTAGGTAGAAAAAGATTTATACCATGTGACAATTGTCACTAACATGCAGTAATCTGCCTGAAAAGAACTGTCAGAATAGATGTACCCTTTTTCCTTCACGCCAGTATTTGAATAGACAATAGATATACACTCACCGGCCACTTCATTAGGTACACCTGTTCAACTGTTTTAAACAGAGTGGTGACACTCCCATTCGACTCTGCTGTACGCTTTTGCCGGCAACTTCTGGGGTATGCAGCCTCGAATAGTTCCGGAAATCAACGAGTATCGCAACTCTTCTCTCTCTATGGCTCTGTGTAAGGGGAGCCACTTGATACCAAGAGATACATTTCTTAATATTATTAATATGGAAAAACAAATATGGAAAATCTATGACATAATGTTTGTTTGACAATAGCCTTAGTGGAGAAGACCACAGGCAAGGAGTGAATGAGACAGACATGAGATTGGCGATGGCATCAAGTAGAGATGAGAACAGTGATGACATCAGGTAGGAGTTCTATTAGTTAGACCACACAAATGTCCAGTAAGGTTTGAAGTTCTGTTGTCAAACCTATTCACTGTGTCCTTTTTGGGGAAAGAATTGTGCAGACAGAGATGGAAAACCACTCACCACTGTGGAGGAATTGGAGAAGAATGTGGAAACAAGAGGTGAAGATGAGGTGGAAGAGAGTGTGTAACAGAGGTGAAGATGAGGTGGAGGAGTATGTGAAACATAGGGGTGAAAATGAGGTGGAAGAGAATGTGTAACAGAAGTGAAGATGAGGTGGAAGAGTATGTGAAACATAGGGGTGAAAATGAGGTGGAAGAGAATGTGGAAGTAAAACAGAGAGGTGAAGAGGAGGTGGAAGATGATGTGTAACAGAGGTGAAGATGAGGTGGAAGAGTATGTGAAACATAGGGGTGAAAATGAGGTGGAAGAGAATGTGTAACAGAGGTGAAGATGAGGTGGAAGAGTATGTGAAACATAGGGGTGAAAA